>JASAMX010007318.1:0-16256 GCA_030248175.1 Microlaimidae sp. YZB2_3
AAAGCTGGTAAACCATCAGGCGTACTGGAAATTTTGTTTGGTAGTTTTTTAATCGCTTTCAAAACATTATTTACGCTAAAAAACAGGTTTTCTAAGTTTGCTAATTTTTAATGTGTGAACTGAGGTAAATTTCCATTATCCTCAGTAGGCACCAAGCTAAAATAGTCAGCAAATAATTCCGCTTTTTCTAAATCGCTTGTTGCATGGGTTGCAGTATTTCTTTTTTTAGAGGCAGTATGTTTTGCTTATTTTTTAGATTACTGTTAACAAATTTGTAAAAAGCATTTTTATCAGCAGAGTTCAGAATTTGTTTTTCTTTATCTATATAATAGTTTTTAATTAATGTTTTGTAATCATTACATAAATTTTTATATTCATTTTGAGTTTTAAGACCATTTTTGAGTTTGCGCCAAGATTTACGTTTTTTGTTTTGTAATTTTTTAATATATTTTGGATATTTTTGGTGTGTTTTTTTTGATAAATTTTTAAAGAGGAACGTGATTACGAATTCCCTTATTAGTTACACGTTTAAAACATTGCCAGAATTCTTTAACTGTTGAGCATGACGCAAAAAGAAAATCCCAATCAACAGACATTAAGAAAAGCGATAACATTTCATAGTCACCGTTTGAAAAATCTGGTACCCAACAGTCTACTGAATTGTTTCGAGAGGTAAAAACATCACAATTTATTGAGAAACCAATCGAATGATGATGCAAATTTAAAAAATTTGGTAAAATTTCTGTCTCGTCGATAATTTCTGGATCGTTGAAAAAAACTAAATCAAGAAAATTGTTATTTCTGGAATGATCTTGTTCCAGCTGAGTTAATGCAACTTCATTAAAAAATTGTTCCATTCAAATTCGTTGTGATTGTTCAACTGGATTGTAAAAAAATTCAACCAAACGCCTGGTAAGTCAAAGTCTTCGGCTAGAATGAAAGAACCATCAAAACTTTCCGTTCATTCGCGCAGTAAAGTAAAAAATTAATAAATCTTCTTGTTTTGTTGTCTGTGATTTTCTGTATAAACTTATTAATATAATTTTATTATCCTCCCGAGTTTTTGTGTAAACAGCTAAAATTTCAAGACTGGTGTATTTTTTGTTAATATCGATTTGAATAGAATCAAGGGATTTATTAAGAAATATAGAAACACCGCCACCTTCTTGATTGTACCGGTCTTTCCGATACACATAAAAAAGTCATTTTTGATTAATGATTCTGTCGGTAATAGTATTGTTAAACCACGTTTCAACATTTATTATTACATCTTCAACTCCAAAAATTCCATCATCACCAGAAACTAAACAGTTAAAATCCTCAAGAGGAAAAGCTTTTTGCATTAAAAGTAAAGTTTTTATCCATTTATTTACTTTGTAATTGATTCGCTTTTTTTCTTATTTGTTACCTACTGTTTAATTTCTTTTTTGGTGATCAAATCAAAAAGAAAAAGATCTGTTTTTTCAGTATATCGCACAGTTAAGCGTCGATTGGGTTTATTTTCAAGAATTTTAAACTTCGATATCAACAAATTTTTTGAGGCTCTTTGATCTTTGGTAAGAGAGGGTCTGATGTAGACTCCTTTGTACTTTTCCGAATCTTTAAACCGGCCACCAGCAGCAAATAACTTTTTACAAACCCTCGAAGAGGCAAATCAAACTGTTAAAAGTCGACTTGGAAAACTTTCGAATTTAGCTCCATGCGGAAGCGCTTGGTAACGGCTACTCTTTCTTCACCATTGTCCAAGAAATCAACCAGATCTTGAACAGTTGTTTTTTTTTTCTTTAGCCGGAAAGACTCCTTCTTTAAGGCCAGATATTACCACATTAAGTAGAATGCCTTTTTTCGTTAAAAACTTTTCCCATATGATTAGTCAGGATTGGTATCATCTTTGTGAGGACGGCTTCGCAAATTTTTACCACAGTTTCTTTATTTAGTTTGAAGCTTCTCTGTTGCTCTAGCTGATCGATCCGCTTATATAAAACACTTGTTTCTTTTTCCCAAATATATCATTTTTAAGCTGATCTATTTGTTTTTTCGTATATCAATTTCAGCCTGAAGTTTTTCCAAATCAAGTTTATTTCTCTACAAATTACAGTATGATTGGAATTGCCAAAATTTGCAGCCACTTTATTGAAAATCTCAGGGTCATTTGTAAGTAGCAAACCTAAAAAATTTTGGTTTCTAGTTGGCTCAAGAACTAGTTGAGAGAGCCCCAAATGTAAAAATTTTGTGTAATATTTAGTTTCATTTTGAGAGTTTTGAAAAATTTTATCAGAATCCCACTTTATTCCTGGTAAGTTCATGTCACCTTTTAATATAGTTGTATGTGAATGATTATTTGTATAAAAATTAATAAAGTCCAAAAATAACAGGTCATCTTCAGTTTTAATGCAAGGAGGTCTGTATACATTAACTAAACGGATTTTGTTTTATTTTGTTTTTAAAACTGTACAACGTTTTGACGTTCACGATGGATTACGGTAAAACATTCCAGTATCTTGTTGCTCTCAAAAAGAAAGAATTGAAATAAACATCTTTTTTTGCGTTGGGTATTTTTATCTTTAGGTTATGATTGCTTCGGGCTTGATAGGTGCCCCAGTTAAAAAATTCTTCAAATTTTATATCATTTAGTTTATTAATAACTAAATCAAACAATGATATATCAATATGTATTCTACATTCTTCAAGAGAAATTAAGTTTAAAAATTTTAAACGCTCTATATAGTTTCTCGCACAGTTTAAACCACATTTAGCAAATAGGCGTCTTGTGAAATAGCGCTGCACTTGCTCAATCCTATCAATATCTTTCAAGAGATATGGAGACCAAACTGGAGAACAGTACTTCGAAATTGGTCCTACATAGTTTTTGTATGATGTAAGAATAGCATTTATATTTTTGGACATAAAACAACAAAATATTATGTTTAAAACTTTATATGCATTTTTTGTAATAGATTTGCAGTGATCCGTCGATCTTAAAGACTTGGAAACTATAACTCCTAGATCCCTAGCTTCATCAGTAGTTTTTAAAACTTGCCCATCAGTAAAAACTGGAATGCATGTATTATCGTGACCTACGTAAACTATACTACATTTATGAGATGCAACAGGGAGTTTCCATTTTTTGGACCAACTGATAAGCTGACCCACATATTCCTGCAATACAGTGTTATTTTCGGTTTTTGATCTAATTTGATATAGCTTGACATCATCGGCGAACAACTTACTAGCAATAAACTGAAAAAAATTCAAGGAATATTGAGCCACAGTAACCAAGTCAGGTTATTTTCCTAGGCGGAGGGATGCAGTCAGAATAAAAGTCTAGTGCGAGCGATTTTGAGCTTATTTAAGCTTAAATATGTCTTAAATTGATTTAGGGTCGATGGAGCTTAGGGAACTTGGAGCTGGATCTTGGAGCCAAAAATAGGGAACTTGGAGCCATAAGTGGGAAATTTGGAGCTGTAAGTTGGGAACTTGGAGTCAAAAATAAAAATCGCTAAAACGTGTGCCTAAGCCCAAATTAAATCTAAATTTTAGCCAAAACCAATTTTTTCTGAAAGGCTCCAAGTTCCCATTGCTCGTGGCTCCAAGTTCCCAAAAATTTTCGATTGCTCCAAGGTCCCTGCTTGTGGCTCTAAAGACCCTGTACCCTTAAATTTTCCTATCTGTTTTAAATTATCTTATTTTAGGGTGTTTTTTAATGTTTTTTAAAGTTTAAAATAATTCTGAAAAAGATTTAGTTTACAAAAAATTATTCATAAAATAACAAATGGCATAGCTTTTCAATTATTTACAATTTAGTTTAAAAATAGGACGAGACTCCTGAGCTCTGGGAGTTTCCCCGCGAGTTCCGAAAGCTGAACTTTGCTTCTGAGCTCAAGAGCTGGGATCTACTGACAACATCTTCAGTACTTATTTAGTACAAATAGATCAAAAGTAATTTTTCAATCAATATCAAAAACCTCAGTAAAAAAGCATGTATTTTTTTCAGGAGGGATTCAGTCAGATACTAAACATCACAGGTCATAAGAGGAAGCAAAAACTGACATTCTGTAATTTTTTTCAACGTCTTGGTTATCCTGAAAGCTCATAATTTTGGTATATGTATTTGTTTATAATGCTTTAGGCTTTTTTGTTGTTTTTCAAACCAGAAATTTGGACAAAATTAGGGCGGACTATGATTGTGCTGCCCTTTTAATTAACCAAGCAATGAATTCCAGCATTTTATTAATTTATTAAATTTTATTAAAACTTTGTTTATGGTTGAATTATATCTGGTTGACGCTGAAAATTAGAAGGAAGACATGAAGGGACCAATTCAAATTGTGCGGTAATGACGTTTAAAAAAACAAATAAGAACGCAGAATATTTTTTAATTCCACCTTTTCACAAAATATACAAACATTAACCAACTTTAGCCCTTAAAAAATTTGCATTTAAGTTACAAATTAAATAATTTGATAAATAATTATTAAAATACAGTTTTTAATCTTTATTATTAATCCGCTTTAGTGAAAAATTGTGAATGTTTTTGTTGTTATATAGTGGATTAAATACTGCAAATATCGCGGTCAGCTAATTTTTAATATTTTTTAATACAAAAAATATAATAATCTAAACAAATATACGACTATTCGCGTACATGAGTGAAAAAATATATGCAAACTATTTTGCCAAATTTTGTTCAAAACTTGACTAACATTTTTGCTGTCAGAAATTTTTTTGGGTTATACATTTTTAATAAAAGTTAGTTCTTGTTTGTAATTAAAAATTTGTTCAAAAAACCCACGTGAAATTGAAGTTAGATATTTTGGCTTGGCTTGGCTTTTCTTGGATATTATATCTGGTAATCTAAATTGCTAAAACTAGCAGCATAATCTTTTGGGAATATTTTGACCAAAAATCGCGTCTTAAACGCGTAAAAAATACGGTAGTGCAGCTCAATTCCAAACTGTTTTTCCGGATCCTCCAACCTTCTTGGTATACCAAGCAGTGATACGACGAAAATTATCTCAGCATCTTAGAATTAGCAAAGCAGCACTCTGAATTTGAGCGGCAATAAAATTCCCAAGGAGTTAATACAAGCTCGAAACAAAGCATGGCCGCCGCTAAATGGACTGGTTACGTTACGCACTTATAATTTTTTAACAACGCGACGAGCAAGTATTTTCCCAAACAATTCAGGTTTTATAAAAAAATAGTGCGAGCACTGTGCCTATAAGTTTTGCATCGCTATTAAAATTTTTTTTTGATGTTTTTTATTACCGCGGAAGATTTTGTTTATGACAAAAAAAATTATTATGATTAAAGTTTTTATATGAGATTTGCGACGCTGTAATTAGTTGATTTCAAAATATATTATCTTATTATGTTTTGGAAAACGCTACCTGCACTTGTAGGCAAAACCGCAATGTAAAACGAGAATTTATATATTAACCCATTGTTATTGCTATGACGGCTCATACGTGGGGGTGCAGTGTATATGGCGTCTCATATCTCAATGTGGCTCACCAGAAGACGGCACGGAGACAAAAATTAACAGTGACCGGCACCACATATAAATTTCTCATCATGTAGAAATAAAATTTGTAAACGTAAAATTCCTAGATAAATCTTTTCTACATAATACTATCGAATAATTCAAATAATTTAAAATATTATATATTTTAAAATGTAAAATAATTTATAGGTCTGATTGAACGAAAAACGCTACATATTTCATAATATTACGTGAAAATGCGCATTATTGTTTTAATTTTTTGAAAGTAGAAAAAACTGTCAGTTAAAAAACTATTATAAATAAAACTCATACAATCGGCCATAGTATCATAGCAGGTGACTGAACTTCCACTATATGAGACTTGTCGTTTGATTTTAATAGTTTCATTTGAAGTTTTGAGTGTTTTTTTATCTGCATTTGCTGCTTGACAAACAATCAATACCAGTAAAAAAACTAAACAAAAAGGAAAACTTGATATTTTGGCAGGTTTTGTTTTTTTCTGGAATATAAATAGTAATAGTGAGAAGCACACGATAGTCAAAACCTTCCATTTAAAAGGAAATTGCTATGTGTTAAAAACCTTCACAGAGTTATGACCTTATAGAATTATTTTTAGCCAATTAGGGCTTGGAAAAAATGGAAATCTTTCATCCATTGGAGATCCAATTTTTTCCCAAGCGATAATTGGCTAAATGTGATTCTAACAACTCCTCCCACAACTATTCCCACAAAGCAAAACATATATGACGTTATGACGAATACTATTTGACATTTTATGGTCCTTAAAATCCTGACGTGCATGCATTCTTGGCATGTAGCAATAAAAACTTCTCCTAATTTTGTGCCAATTCACTAAAAAATTTTAGGCGGGCAATAGATTTTGTGATGAATATATTTTTGTGCTCAGTGTTAGTGCTAAATCTTGTTCAAAGACTCTGACCTACAGAACCATTTTTTGCAAATTAAAAAAAATCTTTTTAAACGTTTTTAAATCGAAAAACTATGAATCATTTTTTTTCCATTTTTATAAAAAGCCTTTATTTTATTTAAATTTTTACCCTTCTGTATTTTGAAAATTCTGAGAATTTTGTTTTAAAATTTAGTACCATTTTACCACGTAATTTGACCGGCGTTAAAATTTTTTAACATGTAATTTTCTTACAAATGACATCTGGTAAAATTATCATTAGGTAATTTGACAATCGAAATAATTGAGCTTCCGGCTTATTTTTCCTGAACCTAAGCGAAACCTAAAAATCAAGCAAAATGGTCAATTAGTCCTAATTTTAAATTACCTGATGGTATTTTTACCAGAATGTGATTTGTCGAAGGTTTTTTTGGATTGTAAAGTAGCGAAAATACCGAATGTTTTTTTTGCGATGGATTAAATTTTTTCAATTAGTGGGAACGATTTTATTCTTAGTGTATTTTTTCTAATAGCTTTATTTTACACTTTAAATGTTTTGCGACTTAGAGTTTTAGAATTTTTTTCATTAACTCATATCAATTCACTCATATTTTTTTTAAACTAAAATTTAATGTTAAAATAATTAGAGCTTGCCTTAAAAAGACTTAGACTTAATAATTAAGACAAATTTTTCTGATTAATATACAAAGTCCCATGATCGTGATTAAATTTTAGTACCAATAAATAAATCTTACAATAGTTTGATTTCAAATTCATATCAAAAAATTAGTAGTCCAACCGCTCAGCAAGAAAAAAAAAACAGAGTAATATTCTGTTTCAGAGGAGTGCGGGAGTTCCATGGTTAAATTCAGCATCATGACATTGCCCAGACAAATTTTCAATAGCTTGTTCAACGAAATGTAAAAAACTTAATAGCATCGTATCATACTTGCCTTAAAAAATATTCTAAGAATGTGCATAAAAGTTGTAATATATGTTTATCTTTCTTTTTCTTCTAATTTTTTGTTTTAAAGAAATAGTTGCAACGATTCTAGGACACGAGGGTACTGGGCACGAGGGTACTGGACACGAGGGTACTGGACACGAGGGTACCGGACACGAGGGTACCGGACACGAGGGTACTGAGCTAAGAAAAAATACGTTTGCCACAAATATGTAAATTTTTTAAACTGAATGAGCCGAACTAAATTTTAATCGTTTGAACGTGAAGCCAAATTAAACGTTAAATAAGTCGTTTCGTTTTTAATTATAAATAACATTTTTTCTTGCTTAAATATAATGCAATTTAATAATTAAAAGACTACGTAAATTGATTAAAAAACATCATACTAAAACATGAAATTTTTAAAGGTTATTTCACACACAATTGATACCATGGGTTTTTAATAAAAACAATGACAATGTTTAAAGCTTACTCCGAATCTCTGGAGTTTCGAAACCCTGCCTTTGAAAAAACTAAAGAATTATTATTAAACAACCATGAGTGGAATGAAAACGCCAAGAAGGTATTTAATTACTGTTTTTTTTCTAAATCATATACTTGTACGAAAGTACGAAGCGAGTTTCAGTTTTTTGCTGTCCTTTTTATATTTAAACTCCTTTCATCGACTCTTGATTAAAATAAATGAGTTTTTTTGATAAAATCTTTAAAAATAATAACTTCTGCAAAAATAGATTTTAGCAGTAGAAATGTAAAAAATAACTTCTTGCTTTTTATAGTCCACTCTAGCTTTAGGAACTTACTTGAACGCATGTTGATCATTTAAAACAAGGCAAACAAAATGTGCTTTTAAAACCCAAAAACATACAATTGTTAGATTTTTCATGTATGATATTTTATACATTTAAATCTAAGTATAGAGTCGGGAGTTAAATAATCCAACAACGGATTTTTTGGAGTCTTCAAAACCCATTGCACAGTAAACTTTATTTTCCTAAGCCTAAACAAAACCCAAAAATTAAGCTAAATTTTATCATAATATTTCAATAATAGTGTGCTTTTTAAAAATACCGAATAATTTACTGTTAAAAAGGCAAGCATAATTGTTTTTCGGAAAAATAATTATACTAAAATGTTTTATTTGCAATTATTTCTGCAGTTATTTTTTCCGAAGGCATTTTTAAGAATTCTTTTTTTTTCAACACACCACGAAAAATAACCACAAAAATGTTTTTACAGCACAATCAAAGCATAACAGCATCCTTAATGCTTTTTATTTTTCAAGTCGTCTCATAGATTCTCAAGATTTTTAAAGCTAGTTATTATATAAAAAAAATTCACGAAAATGTAGACAAATTACACGAAAATGTTTTAATGTTATGAAATTATTATTTTTGTTTTATGTCTTCTTAATAATTTTATTTTTATAATCCTCTTTTATAAGTCAGTCAAATCTCTTTTATAAGTATGTTTTTGCTCGTCAGTACCCTCGTGTCCCCTTTGCATAATGAATCGATTTTGCTGCGAGGTTGTGGTGAACGCAATTTTTTTAAGCCCAGTACCTTCGTGTCCAGTACCCTCGTGTCCAGTACCCTCGTGTCCAGTACCCTCGTGTCCAGTACCCTCGTGTCCCGTTCCCAGTTGCAACAAGTCATGAGGAGCACCACATGACGATTTTGCCCCACGGCCCGGTGCCAACTATAATTAGATAACGTTGGTAAATTCTGTAATTCATGTTCATCTTTTTCCTATTATTATTATTATTGTTATTATTGTTATTATTATTTTTTATTATTATTATTATTATTATTATTATTATTATTATTATTATTATTATTATTATTATTATTATTATTATTATTATTATTATTATTATTATTATTATTATTATTATTATTATTATTATTATTATTATTATTATTATTATTACTAGCCTTGAAAAATGCTCCAATGATAGAGCAGAAAAAAGCGACGATTTTTCCGCGGGCGTATGTTTAGACAGAAAAGATGTGGATTAAAGCGAATGTCTTTCAGGCTGAAATTAAGGGCGGACCGTTCTCCGCCAAGAAGAAATAAACAATAACGCGCAAACCAATAAAATTAAAAAAATTAAGTCTCAGTAGTAATGTGACCAATAATTATTTAATTGCATCACATGTTCTACTACGCGTGATATTTTCTTGAAGAACGAGTGGTTACTCGACCACCCTTACAATTTAACCCTGATAGAATTCATCTTTAGTTTGAGATGACATTATGTGGACTATAGGAAATTTGCATTTGGTTTGGCCAGCTGCTCACTGAATAAAAATTTCTACCATATGATAATGATTTGTTTATACATTGATCTAATCACACAGCAATGTTGCATTTTTTTAGTCTGATAAAATGACAATTGAAAAAATCATACTCACAGCAATCTTTGACAAGCGTGAAATTGGCACTTTTTCAAATTTACAGTTGTTTCTTACACATAAAAACATAACCTTCTAATTGTTGCGATTTCGTGCTTGTCAAAGATTACTGCGAGTATGATTTTTCAATTGTCATTTCAGAATAATCGCGGTGCCATGGGTCTTAGTTTCCATGTGGCGCTCCCGCGCCACCTATAATTTATTTATAATAAAAATAAACTCAATGAACATGAATTATAAAATTTACCCACGTTCTCTAAGTATAGTTTGAGCGGTGCTGTGGGATAAATTGCAGGGTGGCACCATTGCGCCACTGATGATTGAATTTATTTTTGTGGAAGAAAAAAATTAGAAGAAGAAGAAGATAAACATAAATTAAAAAGTTTATCCAGATTCTCTGATTATAGTTGATGCGGTACCGCAGGGTTAAATCGCTCCGAACGATGAAAGAATATTGATTTTAAGATAATGAGCGTTAGAAATATAATAATAAATAGAAGATGAACATAAATTACTAAAAATTTTCCCGACATTCTCTAATTATAGTTAGCACGGTGCTGTGGGGCTAAACCGCCGCGTAGTGCTCCCGCGCCACCGACACTTATTATTATTTTTTCAATAAAACTTTGAATTAATTTTGTCATCAATAATGCAAGAATTAAAAAAAAGTACTCTGTTGTTTTCGCCGATTTCCGCGCGGTTGAAGTTGATGGCGCTGGAAACTGGTTCTGTTTCTGCCACCAATTAAAACCGGTCTGCTTTTTTGTGCGATTTCTATGAGGGGCTGTTGTTTGTCTGCTCTGTACAATCCTTATTGTTGCCAAAAGGCTGTTATTGTGCGGTTGGGAGTTTTTATTTATCTATTTTTTCAATTTATTATTTTGATCAATAAATCGATAACAAAGACCTAAATGAAAAAAGTGACTCCTAAGAAAGTTGCGTTTTTTTTTCTAATGAGCCCATGTTTATTTTTAATCAATTAGTAACGAAGGAGGAATATCGATTTTAATAATTGAGCGTTAGAATAATAACAATAATAATAATAAGAAGAAGGAGATGAACACGAATCTCAAAATTTTCCCACGTTCTCTAATTATGGTTGGCGCCCTAACTAAATCGCCCCGTGGCGCTCCCGCGCCACCCATGATTATTATTATTATTATTTATTATTATTTTTATTATTATTATTATTATTACTATTATTATTATTATTATTAAAAAGTGTTAATGAAGCACGTACGGTTGTACTTTTCAATTGTTTTTAAAACCTTTCTTACAAAGTGGAATCACTAGAGCAGTTTTCCAATGATAAGTTAATGACCCAAAATCAAACGATTTTTCAAACTTGGTTCTATAATGACTGCTCCTATTCGCTTAAAGAATAAAGCTGGAAAGCAATCTGGTGATTAAGAAAGCTTGTTGGGCAACTTTTTAATAGCTCTGAAAACATATTTTTCTGTAAACAACATGTGCTTCATCAACACTTTTTAATAATAATAATAATAATAATAATATTCAAAATAATAAAGTAATAATAATAAAAAAATAACAAATAATAATAATAATAATCATGGGTGGCGCGGGGAGCGCCACAGCGAGGCTCGTTAGGGCGCCAACCATAATTGAGACGTGGGAAAATTTGAGGAGTTCGTGTTCATCTCCTTCTTCTTCTTATTATTATTGTTATTATTCTAACGCTCAATTATTAAAATCGATATTCCTCCTTCGTTACTAATTGATTAAAAATAAACATGAGCTCATTAGAAAAAAAAACGCAACTTTCTTAGGAGTCACTTTTTTCATTTAGGTCTTTGTTATCGATTTATTGATCAAAATAATAAATTGAAAAAATAGATAAATAAAAACTCCCAACCGCACAATATACAGCCTTTTGGCAACAATAAGGATTGTACAGAGCAGACAAACAACAGCCCCTCATGGAAATCGCACAAAAAAAGGAGACCGAATTTACGGGGTGAGTTCGCAGAAACAGAACCAGTTTCCAGCGCCATCAACTTCAACCGCGAAAAAAGTCGGCGAAAACAACAGAGTACTTTTCTTTAATTCTTGCATTATTGATGACAAAATTAATTTAAATTTTTAATGAAAAAATAATAATAAGTGTCGGTGGCGCGGGAGCACTACGCGGCGGTTTCAGCCCCACAGCACCGTGCTAACTATAATTAGAGAATGTAGGGAAAATTTTTAGTAATTTATGTTCATCTTCTATTTATTATTATATTTCTAACGCTCATTATCTTAAAATCAATATTCTTTCATCGTTCGGGAGCGATTTAACCCTCAGGTACCGCATCAACTATAATCAGAGAATCTGGATAAACTTTTTAAATTTATGTTTATCTTCTTATTCTTTCTAATTTTTTTCTTCCACAAAAATAAATTCAATCATCAGTGGCGCAATGGTGCCACCCTGCAAATTATCCTCACAGCACCGCTCAAACTATACTTAGAGAACGTGGGTAAATTTTATAATTCATTTTCATTGATTTTATTTTTATTATAAATAAATTATAGGTGGCGCGGGAGCGCCACATGGGGAAAAAGAACCCATGGCACCGCGATTATTCTGAAATGACAATTGAAAAATCATACTCGCAGCAATCTTTGACAAGCACGAAATCGCAACAATTAGAAGGTTATGTTTTTATGTGTAAGAGACAACTATAAATTAAAAAAAGTGCCGATTTCACGCTTGTCAAAGATTGCTGTGGGTTTGATTTTTTCAATTGTCCGTTTTATCAGACTAAAAAAATGCAACATTGCTGTATCAAATTAGATCAATGTATAAACAAATCATTATCATATGGTAGAAATTTTTATTCAGTGAGCAGCTGGCCAAACCAAATGCAAATTTCCTATAGTCCACATAATGTCATCTCACACTAAAAATGAATTCTATCAGGGTTAAATTGTGAAGGTCGTCGAGTGACCACTTCGTTCTTCAAGAAAATATCACGCGTAGTAGAACATGTGATGCAATTGGATCCATTATTGGTCACATTACTACTGAGACTTAATTTTTTTAATTTTATTGGTTTGCGCGTTATTGTTTATTTCTTCTTGGCGGAGAACGGTCCGCCCTTAATTTCAGCCTGAAAGACATTCGCTTTAATCCACATATTTTCTGTCTAAACATACACCCGCGGAAAAATCGTCGCTTTTTTCTGCTCTATCATTGGAGCATTTTTCAAGGATATTAATAATAATAATAATAATAATAATAATAATAATAATAATAATGATAATAATAATAATAATAATAATAATAATAATAATAATAATAATAATAATAATAATAATAATAATAATAATAATAATAATAATAATAATAATAATAATAATAGTAATAATAATAATAATAACAATAATAACAATAATAATAATAATAGGAAAAAGATGAACATGAATTACAAAATTTACCAACGTTCTATTAATTATAGTTGGCACCGGGCCGTGGGGCAAAATCGTCATGTGGTGCTCCTCATGACTTGTTGCAACTGGGAACGGGACACGAGGGTACTGCACACCGAGGGTACTGGACGCGAGGTTACTGGACACGAGGGTACTAAACACAAGGGTACTGGGCTTTAAAGAATTCATTTCACCACAACCTCGCAGCAAAATCAATTAATTATGGAAAGGGGACACCGAGGGTACTGACAAGCAAAAAATCATTACTTATAAAAGAATTGACTTAGACTTATGAAAGAGGATTATAAAAATAAAATTATTAGGAGAGCATGAAGATAAAAATAATAATTTCATAACATTAAAACATTTTAGTGTAATTTGTTTACATTTACGTAAATTTTTTATTGGTGGTCTTTAGCTTTAAAAATCTTTAAAAAATTTATAAAGCACAGCTTGGAGAAAATAAAAAGCATCCAGGGGTGCTGTTATGCTATGAATATATTATCGAGAAACATTTTTGTGGTTATTTTTTATAGTAGTGATGAAAAAATTTTTTCTTGAAAATGCCTTCGGAAAAAAATAGCTGCAGAAATAATTGCAAATAAAACATTTTAGTATCATCTCTTTTTCCGAAAAACAATTATGCTTGCCTTTTTAACAGTCAACTTATTGGGTATTTTTTAAAAGCACATTATTTTGTGAAAATATTATGATTAAAATTTAGCTTAATTTTTTGGGTTTTGTTTAGGCTTAGGAAAATAAAGTTTACTGTGCAATGGGTTTTGGAAGCCTATGGAGATTGCAGTTATCGTATTATTTAACTCCAAGCTCCTCTTCCTTAGATTTTTAAATGTATAAAATATCGTACATGGAAAATGTTACAACGATTGTATATTTTCTGGGTTTTGAAAGCACATTTGTTTGCCTTGTTTTAGATGATTCAGACATGCGTTCAAGTAAGTTCCTAAAGCTAGATTGGACTATAAAAAGCAAGAAGTTATTTTTTACGTTGTCTTTACTGCTAAAATCTATTTTTGCAGAAGTTATTATTTTTAAAGACTTTATCAAAAAAACTTCATTTGTTTTTGATAAAAATTAGATGAAAGGAGTTTAAATATAAAAAGGACAGCAAAAAACTGAAATTTCGCTTCGTACTTTTAAGGTAACAAGTATATGATTTCAAAAAAAGAACGATTGATTAAACGCCTTATTTGGCGTTTTAATTTTCCCACTCATCGTTGTTTAATGATGAATTCTTTAGTTTTTTAGAAGGCAAGTCTTAGAATTGCCAGAGTTTAAAAGAAATCGTTCAAATTATTGTAATTGTTTTTATTAGAAGTACCATCATTTATATAAATTATTTATTGTATAATAACCTTTAAAAATTTCATGTTTTAGTCTGCATGTTTTTTAATAAAATTACGTAGTATTTTCATTCTTTGATAGTTTTATGTTTGAGCTAGAAAAAATGTTATTTATAATTAAAAACAAAATTAACTTATTCCATCGTTTAATTTGGCTTCACGTTCAAACGATTAAAATTTTCACTTAGGTATCATTCCGTTTAAAAAATTTACGTAGTTGTTGCCAACCGAATTTTTCTTAGCTCAGTACCCTAGTGTCAGGTACCCTCGTGTGCGGTCCCCTAATATCCATTTGCCTCGTGTTCAGGTACCATCATAAACAGTACCCTCGTGTCCTAGAATCGTTGCAACTATTTATTTAAACCCAAAAGTTAGAAGAAAAAGAAGAATCAATCCTATATTAGGACTTTTATGCGCATTTTATTTTAGAATATTTTTTTCGGCGGAGTTTCATACAATGCTATAAAGTTTTTTTCATTACATTGAACAAGCTATGAAAAATTATTATGGGCAATGTTGTGATGCCGAATTTCAGCAAGTAAAACACACACTCCTCTGAAACAAAATTATACTCTGTTTTTTTTTCTTGCTGAGCGGTTGGACTACTAATTTTTTAATATGAATTTGAAATCGAACAAATATACAGATTTAATTTATTGGTACTAAAATTTAATCACGATCATGGGACTTTGTATATTAATCAGAAAAATTTGTCTTAATTATTAAGTCTAAGTCTTTTTAAGGCAAGCTCTAATTATTTTAACATTAAATTTTAGTTTAAAAAAAATATGAGTGAATTGTTATGTGTTAATGAAAAAAATTCTAAAACTCTATAGTCGCAAAACATTTAAAGTGTAAAATAAAGCTATTAGAAAAAATACACTAAGAATAAAATCGTTCCCACTAATTGAAAAAATTTAATCCATCGCAAACAACTCGGTATTTTCGCTACTTTACAATCCAAAAAAACCTTCGACAAATCACATTCTGGTAAAAATACCATCAGGTAATTTAAAATTAGGACTAATTGACCATCGATCAATTTTACTTGATTTTTTAGGTTTCGCTTAGGTTCAGGAAAAATGTGGCCGGAAGCTCAATTGTTGCAAACTATTGTCAAATTTCCTAATGATAATGTCGCCGAGATGTCATTTGTAAGAAAATTACATGTTAAAAAATTTTAACGCCGGTCAAATTACGTGGTAAAATGGTACTAAATTTTAAAACAAAAGACTCAGAATTTTCAAAATACAGAAGGGTAAAAATTTAAATAAAATAAAGGCTTTTTATAAAAATGGAAAAAAAATGATTCAATAGTTTTTCGATTAAAAACGTTTAAAAAGATTTTTTTTAATTTGCAAAAAATGGTTCTGTAGGTCAGAGTCTTTGAACAAGATTTAGCACTAACACTGAGCACAAAAATATATTCATTATCAAAATCTATTGCCCGCCTAAAATTTTTTAGTGAATTGGCACAAAATTAGGAGAAGATTTTATTGCTACATGCCAAGAATGCATGCACGTCAGGATTTTAAGGACCATAAAATGTCAAATAGTATTCGTCATAACGTCATATATGTTTTGCTTTGTGGGAATAGTTGTGGGAGGAGTTGTTAGAATCACATTTAGCCAATTAGAAAAGGCATACGTAACTGAACGAAAAGCAACGACAAAA
>JASAMX010007321.1:0-19470 GCA_030248175.1 Microlaimidae sp. YZB2_3
ATAAAAAAATAAATAATATTTTATTAGCTTTGCTTTAAAAAATTTAAAAGAATTGTATCCAAATTAAAATTATTTGTCAAAATAGTACAGAGTAGGCAAGATACTCGTTGTTTCATAATAATTGATTGTGACAAAAATACTTACTAATGTATTTTATGATAATTTTTAAAAAACTAATTAAGAAGGAGTTTGTTAAAGTCATATTTTAAGCAATCGAAAGGGTTTTTTTATTGGAAGCTGGCCAGATAACTACACATACCTGTGCACTGCCCCCACTGTGTGGGTTTTATTGGGGGAAGCAATTCCAAAACGAGGAAGGCACGGGGGTAACTTTTTTGAAACGGGGAGCAATAAAACGGGGGGCAAGCAGGGAAGAAAGAAAAAAAGAGAAAAAAAGAGAAAAAAAGAAGGGAAAAAGGAAAAAGGGGACAAAAAAGCGAAAATAAGGTAAAAATATGTCGAAAATGGTTTAAAATACATTGAAATAGGCTAAAAACTGCATAAAATTTGCGATGATGGCGTCATTTTAGGTCAAATATGGCGACATAATTTTAGGGTACTTTTTCATTTTTTGGCGGGGGGGGGCAATAAAACGAGGGGGAGCAATAAAACGGAGAGGGGTGGGCAAACCCTCCAATAAAACGGGGAGGGCGGCATTTCAAGACCGTGCACAATTCCGATGTTTTGTACAGACCTGTGCACGATCTGGAAATGCCCCCCGTTTTATTAGAGGATTTGCCCCCCCCACCAAAAAATGAAAAATTACCCTAAAATTATGACGCCATTTTTGACCTATGATGACGCCATACTCGCGAATTTTTTCAGTTTTTAGCCTTTTTCAATGAATTTTAATCCATTTTAGACCTATTTTTACCTTAATTTCGCTATTTTGTCTCTTTTCCCCTTTTTACTTCTTTTTTTCGCTTATTTTTTCCTTTTTTCTCTTTTGTTTTCTCCCCTGCTTGCCCCCCGTTTTATTGCCCCCCCGTTTCAAAAAAGTTGTCCCCCGTGCCCCCCATTTTGCTAATTGCCCCCCCCCCGTTTTAACCCCGGGGAGGGGGGGAAGTGCACAGGTCTGATGTTATGTAGTTATATGGCCAGCTTCCAATAAAAAAACTCTTTTGATTGCTCAAAAATATGACTTTAACAAACTCCTTCTTAATTAGTTTTTGAAAATTTATCATAAAATACATTAGTAAGTATTTTTGTCACAATCAATTATTATGAAACAACGAGTATCTTGCCTACTCTGTACTATTTTGACAAATAATTTTAATTTGGATACAATTCTTTTAAATTTTTTAAAGCAAAGCTAATAAAATCTTCTTATTTTTTTATCCATTTCTGTGTTATTTATTCCCTATCTGTTCACTTGGTATTTAATAGCCAATTTCTGTAATGCTCGCAGTCTTGTTTCCACATTTTCATCAGTTCGGATTTTAAAAGATTTAAACGGCGACAAGTGAATTTGATTCCGTTCGGGTTATTTCCGACCCGAGGATTTGTTTCAGTGGATGGCGACAGGCTTAAAATTACTCCGCCGTAACCTTCTGTCGGGATGGAAGTTATTTGCGGCACTTCCACGCTGTCAACTAAAGCCTGAAATAAAGCAAGCACAAACATCAGAAATAGGTAAGGGGAGGGTTTTTCGGGTTACAAAAATGATTTCTGGATATTAAAACTACTAAACCCTACCAAAAATTTTTTTTCAATGTTCCAGGCAAAGTACCACTTAGAATTTTGTATAATTTAGTGTAAAAGCCCACCAAAAATACCCCTACCCAGCCAATTTATCCAAGTATGGCAAACAACAACGACAATACAAAAAGTTTAAACCCACGCGTTGTACTTCCATTACAAGCGTTTAATTGACAATGGAGGTTATTTTTCAATTACGGATATCACTCATTCAATCCACATGAGTAAAAATGAAAGACTCTTGTCAGACCTGTGCATTGCCCCCCGGGGTTTTATTGGGGGGGGCAATTCCGAAATGGAGGGCACGGGGGGCAATTTTTTTCAAACGGGGGGGCAATATAACGGGAGGGGGCAAATCGTCCAATAAAGCGGGGCAATAAAACGGGGCGGGCATTCCCAGACCGTGCACAGGTCTGCAGTGGCGTAGACAGGAGGCAAGAGGGCGGCGCCCCCCCCCCACCCCCAAATTTAGCGAAGTCGGATTTTTTCGTAAGGAAAGACCCTTACGTTTTTTGAATTTTGGGAGAAAAATTTTTTTCTTTAAATATAAATTCAGAAACATTCCTGATGCGTTCCAAAAGCATAAAAATACCCAAAAAACTAAAATTTTTCCCGCTTCGCGGGAAGTGTACATTGATAATTTATATTAGTTTTTTTTTAATTTCGATGGATCGTACCAGTGGCGTGCCCAGGATTTTATTTCGGGGGGGGCGGTCTGGGGAGGGGCAAGCAAGGGAGAAAAAAAGAGAAAAAAAGGAAAAAAAGAAGAGAAAAGGAAAAAAGGGACAAAAAAAGCGAAAATAAGGTAAAAATAGGTCTAAAATGACTTAAAATGCATTGAAATAGGCTAAAAACTGCAAAAAATTCGCGATGATGGCGTCATTATAGGTCAAAAATGGCGCCATAATTTTAGGGTATTTTTTTATTTTTTGTCGGGGGGGCAATAAAACGGGGGTGGGGGGCAAATCCTCCAATAAAGCGGGAAGGGGGCATTCCCAGACCGTGCACAGGTCTGGCACTTGTAAGATTTAAATTTTAAAAGTCGAAGAATCGCAAAATCTGTTTTGAAACGATTTTAATTTTCAAAAATATTATTAAAATTTCAATCTAAAAAAACTTTTCGCGGTGAGTCCACTTCCACTTACTCGTATTTCAGCTCCGGAATGATCAGTGATGAAAAGTTCCCACAAGTGCCCCATCAACCCATCAACTGCATCGAATTTCGGCTTTGCCGACAATTTGCCCTGTACCCATAGCAAACCCACCTGAAAAAGTTTAAAAAAACCGCTAAAAATCAGTCAAAACCAAAAGTACATAAAATAATGCATAATATACGAAAAAAAATTTTTTTTTAGATTCTAAATCAAAAGCAGTAGAAAGAAAGAAAAACGTATAATGTTCCGGTTCGGACCTGTGCACTACCCCTTCTCAGAATGTTTTAACGGGGGAAAGGGGCATTTTTAAAACGGAAGATAGGCACGGGGGCGATTTTAAAGCGGAAATGTTCATAAAAAAAGACGAAAACAAAACGTAAAAAAAGGGCATAAAAGCGAAATTTTAGTAAAAAAAAAGGTTTAAAATGGGGTAAATTTCTTAATAGGGTAAAATCTGAAAATAATCCACGAAAACTGGCTCATATTTTTGATGGTTTTTTTAATTTTCAAGCCGGGTTACCAAAGGTTTAACTTTTGATTTCAAATCATAATTTTTACACCAAGAAAACTAACACTGCGTAAAATTTTCTGCGCTGGAAAACTAGCAGAAAATGGTAAATTTCTGAAGAGTCGCGCATATGAGACTTGCACTTGGCTAAAAGTTTACTGTATTGTGGAATATTCTCTTTGCGTTATCTTGCTGATACTTACGATACTGACGAACACTTACTGGCCAAGATTTCCCTGTAACATGTGAAGTGGTACTTTTGAACTGCAGTATATAACCATCAGCGATTTCTGCGTTAGCTAGATGCAAATTCTTCAGACAATCTTCACATGAAATTTTGCGGAGTGGAATGGAAGTCAAATCATCCGAAATAATCGTCATCGATAGTTGTCAATACTTGTATTTTGTGAAAACTGTTTGATTTTCTGAAAACTTAAAGCAAAAATTCTATTTTTGTATTTTGCAAAGATTAAATAATGTATTTTTAAAAGCACCATACAATTATAACAGAAAGAAAATATAGTTTGATTCTAAACTGTTCTGTTTCGAGATTTGTGGGTTCCGAAATTTCACTTCATTTACGCTTTCATGCCGTAATACGATAAGACTTGACATTATAATAAAAACGCTGGTTTTTAGTCAATAATAGTTTTACGGGATTTAACTCCAATAAACGAAATTTTAATCTAGACAATTAACAAAATCTTTATTCATACGTACCTATGCGAATAAATCTTTTAAAAATAAATAATTTATCAATCATAGACTCTCAAAAAATTGACATTCAATAATCTTGTTTGATTTGATTTCTTTCTGTAGCATAGACATAGACCAGCATAGACAGAAAGATTTCTTTTTTTCTGTCTATGCTAGTCTATGTCTTTTACCCCTTTGGAATTATTTCCGCTGCAAATCCGCAAACGTTTCACGCCAGTGCTGATTAATGTTAAACTTCACGTCTGGATGTGAAGTTTAACATAAAGCTGAACCGGCGCGCAATACCTTCTGCCGATTTGCAGCAGTTTTTAAGAAAAAAAATTCCAAAGGGTTAACTTTAATAATAGTGGACGCAATATCTATGGGAGGGAAAGCCGACAGAAGTAACAACTATTCTCACCGACTATAGATGGTAGGTGTAGGTAACAAAACCGACATGTAGGTGTTTTTTTTTAGTTTTTTTGTAGGTGTTTGCAGTATGATGAGTGTATTGTGTATGATGAATCACTCGGCCAAAGCAATGAAAACAATAAGACCTAGCAAATTTTGAGTTTGAGCAAAAAAATATTTTTTGCACTTTGATTTAAAAAAAATTACTGAGCATCGTTTAATGAATCTTCTAATACAGCTACGATTTTGTGAATTTCTCAACTATAAGTTCAAAAATTTTGGCAATGATTTTTTTTTAATTTTACGTACTATGAATTTGACCGAAAATTTTTTTTCGGAACTTTTACGAAATAATTTTTAGATTTGATAACAACTCAAAAAAAACACATTAAACTGCAAAAAGCAAAAGTTTTATTATGTACAATCATCACACATCATAACTAAAATAGTAAAAATAAGGCACATTATTAAACAAAATGTAGCGAGGTAACCCAGAGATGATTTTTAACTAAAACAACAAAGAAATATATAATCTCAGGTTGTAAAAAGCACAGAAAATAATAACAAAATGCCACGCAACAAAAAATAATAGGCGAAATACTTGGTCAAAGGGATCAGATTCACTGTGATAAAAAATGTGCACTGGATGAGGAAAATTGAGTAAATTATGCTCCTGACGAAAAATTTGATGTCTACAAATATCATAATCATTAAAAATGTGCGGCATGTGCCCAACATTCGATTCCGCGGACATTCGCACTATTTTCGACATCGGCTACCACAGCAGCGGATTTTAAAACTCACATTCTTGGATTTTCATTATATCGCTTAGTTTTTTTCGAAAGTTATCATCTAGTTAGTACCTATCTTTTTCATAGATTGACCTTCGTTAAACCAACTTTTTAAAATCTAAATAAGCATTTTAATGTAAAACTCTCATTTAGATTTTAAAAAGTTAAAAGATAAAAAGCTACATAATGCAATAAAATCGCTTGTTTGCCCAAAATTTGCATTTTTTAACCGACTTTTTTAATAAAAAAGTAGGTATATGGGTAAATAAAAAAAAATATTTTCTAAATAAAAAAAATATGGGTAAAAAGCTTTTCAGAATTTAAAATGACATGGTATAAATGCATTTAATAAAAATCCGCATTCATATCCGTATCTAAGGATTTCCGTTTCGAAAACTCCGCTTCTGCATACGCATCCGCGGATTTCAAAAAATGACATCTTGCCATGGCACATCCCTAATAAATAATGACATTTGTATAAATTGACGTGCCTAATTTATTGGTATGCAGACCTGTGCACGGTCTGGAAATGCCCCCCCCTCGCTTTATTGGAGGATTTGCCCCCCCCCCCGCAAAAACATGAAAAAGTACCCTAAAATTTTGACGCCATTTGTGACCTATGATGATGCCCTCATCGTGAATTTTTTGCAGTTTTTGGTTTATTTCAATGTATTTTAAGCCATTTTATATCCATTTTTACCTTATTTTCGTTTTTTTGTCCCTTTTTTTCCCTTTTCCCGTCTTTTTTTCTCTTGTTTCTTCTTTTTTCTCTTTTTTTTTCCCTGCTTACCCTACCCACGTTTTAAAAAAGTTACCCCCCGTCCCCCCCCCGTTTTGGAATTCCCCCCCCCAATTAAACCCCGAGAGGAAGAGCACAGGTCTGGTTTTCTGGTTTTCAATTCCCCTAAAACGGGGGTATTTTCAAACCGCACGCAACAAACGCAATAAAACGCAACAGAAAAAAAAAAGAAAAAAAGAGAAAAAAAGAAAAAAAAGAAGAAAGAAAAAAGAAACAAAACACCCGCGACCAGCCGCCGGCGGGGCGCCGCGGAGCGGCCCGAAACAACAAAAAAAAAAAAAAAAAGAAAAAAAAAAAAAAAAAAAAAAAAAAAAAAAAAAAAGAGGAAGAGCACAGGTCTGGGCATAAACTATATTTTTAAGCTTAATTGAGTTGAGATGTATTAAATAAAATTTAATACAAGAAAACTTAACTTCTTTTCTCTTTAGGGGACTGGGATTAACTGTTAGACAGGCACTGAAAAGACGCCGTGATTGCATCGTAAGTCATAAAATTTTGAGATTGGCGTTTTATAAAAAAAAAATATTTCTGAACAATGTTTGTGCTTAAAACTTCTTTATCACTTACAAGTCACAATTTATCACTAAGCATCTTTCACTAATTCACTAAGTAATTATATTTATTCCCAGAGTTTTATCTGAAAGCATGGCTTAAAATCAACCGTCATTGTTTTAATGATAAACATTCGTTACTTACGATGAATGTTATGTTAAACAATTTTCAACGTATTTCATCAAAGCTGGAAGTCTTTCCCAGCACAGTTGATAAATCTCCGGTTCGTTCTTAATTCCCTTAAACAGCAAATCCATAGCTTGGATCGGTGTTTGAACTGATTTGTCGCGAAAAGAGGGAACACTGGCACTTTGGGTTTTAGTAGGCTGAATTAGAGAACGAACATCCTCAGAAAAGTGTTCACTTAACTCCGAGCCATTTCTTGGTATTTTCTTGGTTTTTTGGCACATTTTCCGATCAGATGTCATTACGTTTCTATGATTGTCGAGCTTGGAAATTGAAGAAGTTTCGGCAGCCATCGACAAATTTTTTGATGCCTTAAATTTTAAAAATAAAAGTAATTTTCATTAATATTATAAAAAAAATTCAATTGTAATAATTATAAGTAGAATTGTATATTGTACACTATATCATACATGGGCACGGGAGGGGTTGGGGGGTTAACCAACCCCCCCCCAAATTCTGAGAAGGGGGGTTTAACCCCCCCCCCACTCAGAAGTGGGGGGGGGGGAGAAAAGGTTAATCCCCCCCCCAATTTTGGAAAAATGAAAAAAATGTCTTTAAAATGACTTCTAACTGCCTCCAAACTTAAGTTTTGAGGTCAAAATGAATGTTTTAAGCAATAAAAAGATCAAAAATGCAATAAAAAGGGCTTTTTGACCTAAAATTAGCGTTTTTTACCTATTTTTCCTTCAAAATCGAAAAACGATATGGGTAAAATGCACTCCAGAAAAAAAAAACGATATGGGTATTTTGCGTTTCTCGGATTTTAACCCCCCCCCCCCCCTAATTTGGGGTTTAACCCCCCACTCCGGACCAACTTGCCCATGTATGCACTATATTAATATCTTTTTGCAAATGAATTTTATTATATTTTTACCAATGAGCGGCGGATGACGATTTCCAAGAACAAGGTGATCAATCACTTTGCATTTCGTCGTTACTACGGCAAAATGAGCCAGTGTCATTATAAATTACACATGACTGTGACCTATTCTGTAGTTAATAGGGTCTTGTTTTAAATTTAAAACGAGTCACAGGCACACATTTTTTATATGAACTGTGGCTCATTTTGCCGTAGTAACGACGATTTAAATGTCAATTTCAACGCTACCACTGAAATCAAACCAATGGCGCGCTCAGGGAGGGAAGAGGGATGGGGGGGGGGAGAAATTTTGCGAAGATGTTTTTCCTCACGTTTTTACATTATAGGAGAAAAACATTTGTTTTAATATTAGCAGAACAACCCCCCCCCGGAGAAGGGGGGGGAAGGGGGCACGGGGGGGGAGAAAAAAAAGAGAAAAGAGAAGAAAAAAGAAAAAAGAAAAAAAAAAAAAAGAAAAAAAATTAAAAAAAAAAAAAAAAAAAAAAAAAGGAGGGCGATTAGATATATAAAAAATTTTTTTGTACAAATCGCATTTTATCTTTGTGGAACAATCTCCCACGTGATGTTGTTTTTTCTAAATCATTAAGCATTTTTTGTTGAAAGCTTTTAACTTTAAGCTTCTAATAAAAATTTTTGCAAATACAAATTTTTCAATTTTTTTAAATATCAACAAATTTTTACCTTTTTTTAAAGTAAAAAAAATGTGTTCCACTAGCTATTTTATCTAGTTTAATATATAATTTTTTGTTCTTATAAATTGTATTATGTCTTTAAATAGCTCTTTCTTCTGTTTTATGATAGTTTTTTTGTTTGTGTTTACAGATTTCTTGTGTCTAGTTTTTCTAGCACATAAGTTAAATGTTTCTACTTATCTCTACTGTTCAGTCTACGTTCACAATGTATTTTTAATATTCGATTCTTTTTTATGTTTGTGATAATTCTTTGATGTTCTGTTGTCATGTAAGTATGTTACTTTTTCGTGACCTTTGCAACATAAATTCTTTTACTTTACTTTACTTAGTTTAGAAACATTCCTGATGCGTTCCAAAAGATTAAACAGTTAAAAACCAAAAAAATTTCTGGCGAACTTGAAAGTTTTAATTTGGCGTTCAATAGTCAAGGCACATTATTATTATTATGTTAAAACTACTATAAATAATAAATTAAAACTTATAAATTTTCAATTCAAAGCGATAAAATACATTTTTACCATTTTTTAAACTTTTTATTGATAAAATAAAAAATCCTATAAATTAATGCATTGTTTTTGTTTAATTATTTTTACATACCTTACGTTTTGTAATAATTTGCAATTGAAACTTTCAAGTGTTTTCAAAGATTATGGTTTTTGCTATACGTTTTTTAAAGATTTCAAGAAATAAGTACCCACCCACTTACCGAATTTTCCGGGATAGAAACATGATCCGAAGTTACAACAGCGTCAAGCACGGGTGGGATCTGACACACTCTAGCAGCCCTCCATCGACATCCGTTCTTCTCCGCTTGGGGAAAAGGAACGAAATACACGGATTCACCTATTTCTAAAACGTCCGGAAGAATGTGCGGTCCTGAGGTTTGTATGGAACTTTCATATGCTTTAATTTTGTAATTGTAACTGTAAGTTGCCATTTAGAACCGTAATATGTTTGCCAGACCTGTGCACGGTCTGGAAATGCCCCCGGCCCCCCGTTTTATTGGAGGATTGCCCCCCCCGTTTTATTGTCCCCCCCCCCCCGCCAAAAATGAAAAAGTACCCTAAAATTATGACGCCATTTTTGACCTATGATGACGCCATCATCGCAATTTTTTTGCAGTTTTTAGCCTATTTCAATGTATTTTAAGCCATTTCAGACCTATTTTTACCTTATTTTCGCTTTTTTTGTCCTTTTTTCTTCTTTCCCTTCTTTTTTCTCTTTTTTTTCTTTCACCCTGCTTGCCCCCCTGTTTTATTGCCCCCCCGTTTCAAAAAAGTTGCCCCCCGTGCCCCCCCCCCCGTTTTAAAATTGCCCCCCGCCCCCCCCCCCCCCCCCCGTTTAAACCCCGGGGGGGGGGGGGGGCAGTGCACAGGTCTGTGTTTGCTATTATTATACTTGTAATGTAATATATTTAAAAACTGTTTAGCAATTGTTTTAATTGATCGAATCAAAAGTAAGTAAGTACAATTTTGTATTTTATTGTCTGATCTGTGTAAAACTTAGTTTTAAGTTTACTTTCTAAAAGAAATTAAAATACTAATCATCATAAAGGCAACGAAAAAACAAAATAACTGTTAGAGAAAATCGTGTGATAATTTGACACAAAATATAATTTTTTTAATAAACTTACATTTTTTATTTAATGACAATATTAAAGCATACAAATCTGTAGTTTTGAAAAAGTTAGAAAGCGTAAAATATACTCTACCATATTCTTCGGAAAACAAAAAACCAAATTGTGGATTTAGACTGACAACTTTTCCTTCAGAATATTGCGTTAAATAATCAATTCTGAAATAATAATACGCAGTTGTTTATTAAAATAGAATTTATAGAATTTATTCGCTAACTAAAATAATACGCTTATGTACAAATAGAAAAAATACAAACAAATCAATAACAAGCGCATACAATTTTAAGTACATTGTTGTTTAAGGGGAAGTTGAATCTTTGAGTAACAGGCAAAAATTTCTATAAAAAAAAGAAAAGAAAAAAGTTATTAATATTTGGTAAATTTTTGAAAGCAATTCATTTAAGTTTTAAGTTAGCTTAAAAAACTTTTACATTTTTTGAGTTTATAGTGTTTTGTGTTAATGAATTCCAAATTGAGCATACACGATGAAAAAGAAAACTTGTGAACATCAATTTTAGACTGCGGGATCAAAAGCTTTTTTCATGCCCCCAAGTTTGTAAGTTCATTGAAAATTTAAAAAAAATCTGTAACATTTACATCCACTATCTTATTAATAATTTTAAAACAGTATATTAAGTCATAATGAATTCATCTAAACTCTAAGCTTTCAAGTCCAAGATTTGTTAAGCGTTGGCTATAACAAGGTTTAGATAATTTATATCTAGCATACAATTTACGGGTAAAATAGCTTTGTACTTGCTCTATTAATTTTATGAATATACTTAATCAAATATGGTCTTTCGTATTCAAGAAGTGGACGCAGAAAAGTGGTGTATGCGCGGATCAAAATATTCCTATTTTTAATGGAAAACACTCGAAAAATAAGCGAAAGTCGTGCAGACGCCTTTTTAGCCACATTGTTACAATATAACCAAAGGTGGATAATCTAATAAAGCGGAAAAATAACATATGTTAAGAATTTAACACAATTTTACGAAACAAAACAATTGTTAATAAATAAGACAACAATTAGAAATTAATAGCAATAATTATTTTCGCGTAATTTTTGTTAAAGCAATAAAAGAAGAGCTTTAATAGGTTTTTTATTTACTTTTAAGGTCTCTCAACACAAATTTCATTTCACAGCGTTCAATAAAATACCAGTTGAAATACCCATGGCCACCATAGGTGAGAAAGGGGGGAAGGGTGGGGACCACCCCACCTAGCCTCGAAATTTTGGGACTCCCTCCTAGACGAAAATCTAGGGTCCCCCCTCCCCCCAAATTTCCGAATTTTTTTACCCCTGACCCCCCTCTAGATTTTGAAATCTGACCCCCCCCCCCCTCCCGCCTCCCCCCTAGGGAAAATTTTAGGTACCTTTTTTATACTAAATTTTCTTCCAAAAACGTGAATTTTCATGACATATTCATGCTTTTACACCCTTTTTATACATGAATATGGCTTTTTATTCAATAAAATGTAGTATTATCCTATAAAAAGAACAATTATTAAAGTTATTATGGTTTAAAACTGTTTTGCTTTGGACACCGGACCCCACCTGACCCCCCTCTAGATTTCAAAATTTCGCATCCCGGGTCGACCCCCCCCCTAAAAAGCTAGGGGGGTCCGGACCATACATGGGCACGGGGGGTTGGGGGGGGGTTAACCCCCCCCAAATTCTGAGAAGTGGGGTTTAACCCCCCCACACTCAGAAGTGGGGGGGGGAGAAAAAGTTAACCCCCCCCCCAATTTTGGAAAAATAAAGAAAAAAAATGTCTTTAAAATGACTTCTAACTGCCTCCAAACTTAAGTTTTGAGGTCAAAATGAATGTTTTAAGCAATAAAAAGCTCAAAAATGCAATAAAAAGGGCTTTTTGACCTGAGATCAGTGTTTTTAACCTATTTTTCCTTCGAAATCGAAAAACAATGTGGGTAAAATGCACTCCAGAAAAAAAACGATATGGATATTTTGCGTTTCTCGGATTTTAACCCCCCCTCCTTAATTTGGGGTT
Source organism: Microlaimidae sp. YZB2_3 (assembly GCA_030248175.1). Lineage (NCBI taxonomy): Eukaryota > Metazoa > Nematoda > Chromadorea > Desmodorida > Microlaimidae > Microlaimidae sp. YZB2_3. Next base: position 12,016 of record JASAMX010007321.1, read on the forward strand.
TAATTTTAATCTCCCCCCTCACTCCGGACCAACCTGCCCATGTATGGTCCGGACCGCCCTGGAACTGGGACCGCCTCCTTGAATTCAAAATTCTATTTACCCCGGGTAACCACCCCCCTAGCTTCCCCGACCGTTCTCACCTATGATGGCCACCTATGGGTATAACCCCCAACCCTCCCCCCCTGCCCACCTATGGTTATAACCAAACTACCATTAGAAAGCTCCTAAATTTTAATAGTCCCAACTCCCAATAATAAAATGTTAATGAGAATTTGGTGTGTTTAAAGAATGCAATTGTTTTAATTATGCAATGCACTTTTTTAATTAAAATTCTTTTACAAACTACGAACATAACGTTTTACCGTGAGCGGTCGATAATGTTTTCTTCGACTTCAATTTTGCACACCCTGGTCGCAACCCAAGAGCAACCTTTATGGAAGGATTGTGGCTTCGCTGAAAACACAATTTCCTCCCCGATTATAAAATGACCGTATAATTGACCTGGCTCTCCATAGGAAGAATCGAAAGTAGTAATTAAAAGAAAATTAGAGGTAATTACAACGACTATATTTGCGACATTAAACATCAGATGCAGATCACTTAACATTTGTTTCTTGTATAATCATTTTTTTGTAAAATAACAAGGCGAGTATATCTAATAATCAATCAACGGAAGTTATTTTTGGTACGTTGAAAGTTTAAAAGAAAAAAATTTCATCTTCTGTTTATTTTAATAAGAAAAATAAAATATGACAACTATTTTGTGCTATTTTCTGATAAAATAATATAAATTAATTACTACCCGTAGGCACTGGCAGGAAAGAAGACTTTGCCTAAGGATTCACAATGAATAAAACCATAATTATCTTGTACGGACACCACCACTCCAAACAAATTATTATGATGAAGGTCCGACGATGGCAACATTAAAGAAGCTTAAAAAAACTTTTATTTTTGCAGTTTTAAAATAACTAAATGATTTAAATTTGGCAAGTCTTAATTCCGGCCACCAGCTGTTATTTTTGGAATGCGCAAAAATATGAAATGATCTGCGCGTGTCTAGATCGTCACGCCATCTATCTACCCATAAGCAGTTGATTATAAAACTTTACCCATGACATAAATAACAGCGGGGGCCGAAATAAAGGCTGGCCGAATTTAAATCAGTTAGCCTCGTCATACATGAAGACTATCACCGGAAAGATGAAGAGAAGTGGGTGTCCCAGGACCAAAAATATATAATATAACGAAAAATGTGCAACTCCTATATAAAAAAGTACGGAAAAGGTGGCCTTTATAATAAGCCTCTCCATTTAAATGACACTCTCCATAATAATGGCAAAGTAGCCATTTTAATGCGGGAAAATATGCTGTTCGCCTACGTTATTCAGCACAAATGTGCGCGGATCAATAAAAACATTTTATTTCATTTGCGGGATGCGTGCGCATTTAGTGTAAAGTGACGTAGGCCAACGGCATATTCCTTTGAATTAAAAGGCCATTATTATGGAGGGAGGTTGCCATTTAAATGGAGAGGCTCATTATAAAGGCCACCTTTTCCGTACTTTTTTATATAGGAGTTGCACATTTTTCGTTATATTATTATATTTTTGCCAGGACCAGGATAGGCGGTGAGACAAATCACTTCAACACTATTAATTGCTGCTTTGAATGGATAATGAATACTAATTTATTGAATAAAATGAGATGTTTAGGCGCAGACCTGTGCACTGCCCGCCTCCCGGGGTTTTATTGAGGGGAAGGCAATTCCGAAACGGGGGGCACAGGGGGGGGCAACTTTTTTGATACTGGGGGAGGGGCAATAAAACGGGAAGCAGGGAAGAAAGGAAAAAAAATGAAAAGGAGAAAAAAAGATAAAAAAGCAGGAAAAAAGAAAAAAGGGACAAAAAGGCGAAAATTAAGTAAAAATAGGTCTAAAATGGCTTAAAAGCATTGAAATAGGCTAAAAACTGCAAAAAAATTGGCTATGATGGCGTCATAATAGGTCAAAAATGGCGTCATACTATTTTGAATACTTTTTCATTGTTGGGCGGGGGGGAGCGATAAAACGGGGGGGGGAGAAATCCTCCAATAAATAGGGGGAAATTTCCAGACCGTGCACAGGTATGCAGGCCAGTGGCGTGCCAGAGGGGGCGGGGTGGGCGGCCGCCTCCTCCCACGCAATCTGGCGAAGCCGGATTTTTTTGTAAGGGGGGAAGATAAATTTTTTTTCTTTAATATTAATACAGAAACTTTCCTGATGCCTTCCAAAAGCATTAATAGTCAAAAAACCAAATTTTCCCCGTTTCGCGGGTTGTTTAAATTGACCATTTAGCTTAGTTTTTCGATTTTTCCGTTCAATAGTTAAGACATACATGTTAAATAAAACTACTATAAACACTATTAACCTCTTATTAACGTTTTAAACATACATGGGCACGGTGGGTTGGTTGGGGGGGGTTAACTTCCCCCCAAATTCTGAGAAGGGACGAACGAAGCCCTCCTTCCCCCATTCAGAAGTGTGGGTGGGGAGAAAAGGTTAAGCCCCTCCCAATTTTGAAAAAATGAAGAAAAAATTGTCTTTAAAATGACTTTTAACTGCCTCCAAACTTAAGTTTTGAGGTCAAAATGAATGTTGTAAGCAATAAAAAGTTCAAAAATGCAAAAAAAACTTTTTAACTTAAAATTAGCGTTTTTTACCTATTTTGCCTTCAAAATCGAAGAACAATATGGGTAAAACGCACTCCAGAAAAACGATATGGGTATTTTGCGTTTCTCGAATTTTAACCCCTTACCCTTAATTTGGGGTTTAACCCCCCACTCCGGACCAACTTGCACATGTATGGTTTTAAATATATAATTTTAATTTATAGGGATTAAAAAATCTTAAATTTTAGAATAAGTATCACCAGGAATTAAAATTTCTAGGGTATTTTAACAGCTTCAATTAAAAATTTTCTCCCGGGGGCGTCCCCCCCCAGACCCATAGGTGGGCAGGGGGGGCGGGGGGGGGGGGGGTTAAACCCCCCCCCCCCCCAAAATTTCGGATTTTGCTGACACCCCCCTTAAATTTGGGGTAGTCGGGGACACCCCCCCCCCAAATTCGTCTCCCAAAGAAAAATTTCTAAGTGTTCTAAAAGGACTAAAAAATTTTTCCGCGGAGTGTTTATTACAGTATTTCCCCGTTCATTACCTTTTATTACATTTAAATTACCCTGCTACGCGGGCAGTTTAAATTTCCCCCGCTACGCGGGCAGTTTAAATTGGCAATTTATTTCTTTATTTTTTTCAATTGCAAATCGATTATCCCATTCAGTAGTTAAGGCATACATGTTTAATAAAACTACTATAAACACTATTATCCTTTTTTTAACGTTTTAAACACATGTTATAAATGTATAGTATAGCTATAAAAAACCTTAAATTTTGTAATTAGTATCATTTGGAATTAAAATTTCAGTGTATTTTAGCGCCTCAAATTATAAATTTTCTCCTCCGGGGGGCATTGTTCCCCCCGAAACCGATCCCCCCTGACTGAATTTTTTAGATCACAGAAAGTTGTGGGGTAATGAGGTAAAAAAACAAAAGTAAAATGTATCTTCACGCGATCACCAGGAGACGATTTTTAAGCCGTTTTTAGTATATATTTTAAAAAATTTTCGCCTCCGGCGGCTGGGGGACGCCCCCCCCCGGCCGACGCGTCGCGTCGGCTGGCTCCCCCACGCGGGGCCGGCGTAAAACCCAACACTTTTTCTTCCCCCCCCCCCCAGAGCGACGCCCCTGAAATGAAATCCTGACTGCGCCATTGCACATTATTATTAAAAGAATTAAAAAAATAAAATTTATAAGTTGCAATAAGGTCTTATTTTAATCTTACACAGTTTTAAAGCATTTATAAGCTTGTTTTACGTTTTTTTACGCTTTAAGCTCATTTTAAGGCAGCGCGGAAATATTGGGTACACCCCCCCCCCCCCTCAAAAATTTGGGTCTTGCTGGACACCCCCCCCCCCCCCCAAAATTTGACCCCCCCCCCCCCTATACCCCCCCCCCAAAATCCGAGAGGCTGCCCACCTATGCCCAGCCCAGACCATAGGTGGGCAGCCTCTCCAGATTTTTTTTGGGGCTATACCCGACCCTCAAAATTAGGGGAGGATCTCCCAGACCCCGAAATTTGGGGGGGTGTCCCAAAAAAATTTTTGGGGGTATCCTTAGACCCGATTTCAGCATTTTTAGTACTGGAACCCCCCAAATTTTAGGGGGGTGTCGGCTATAATCGGGATTTTTGGGGGTATAACCCCCAACGCCCCCCCTGCCTACCTATGCCCCAGACCATGCATGGGCACGGGGGGGGGCTTGGGGGTTAACTCTTCCCCCCAAATTCTGAGAAGGGGGCTTAACCCCCCCCCCCCGCTCAGAAGTGGGGGGGGGAGAAAAGGTTAACCCCCCTCCCCAATTTTGGAAAAATGAAGAAAAAATGACTTTTAAATGACTTCTAACTGCCTCCAAACTTAAGTTTTAAGATCAAAATGAATGTTTTAAACAGTAAAAAGCTCAAAAAAGCAATAAAAATGGCTTTTTGGCCTAAAATTAGCGAAATCGATAAACTTTATGGGTAAAATGCACTCCAGATAAAAAAACGATATGGGTATTTTGCGTTTCTCGGATTTTAACCCTCCCCCTACCTAATTTGGGGTTTAACTCCCCCCCTACTCCGGACCAACTTGCCCATGTATGCCCCAGACCCTTAATATCTGGGGGGCTACCGCCCCTCAGACCACCGTTCAGGGTTAGTATTTACCCCCCACACCGCCCCCCAAAATAGAATCCTGGGCACGCCACTGATGTAGGCGTGTATAAAAATACTTATTTGTGTTTAAAATGTACGTTTCTAAAACTATAGTCTATACAAAAATGATGCGAACTGGCGACAAAGCTCGAACTTTGAAATGTTATATATCCATAACGAAGGTTATAATATGTGCGGGACATATATGGGAGCATAGCTCAGACTCTTGGCTATCTTTTTAAAAGGTTAGAAAAAAATGTTTTTTAATGACGTCATCACTACAGCCAATGCGGTGAAAAAACCTGGTCCAAAAAAAAAACAAAACTTTTTATTAGTACGAGATAAGAAATGCCGCTTGATGTGCTGTTAAAACAAACTTTTCTGAGTTTTTTTCTGAAAGTTTGGGCGAAATCGGCTCGCTCAAATTTTTTTATAATGCGTTAAATGCGCGCGGTTTTCGCGATTTTTCGCGAATTTTTGCCACGCTAATACACTGTGCGAATTATTTATTTGTTTTGCTTCCTGCTCGAAGTGTGTACGATATTGATCATATTGTTATATATTAAATGTCCGAAAATTTTTATTCCTTACTTTGGACCTAAAAATTTTTTTGGGGAGTTGACCCCTCGAGGGCTAGAGGGGGCCAAACACGAATGCCGAAAATTGTATTCAAAATTTTTTTTCAAAACTATCAAAAATGTAAAATTTATTACATATGACGTATATCGTTTGTGTAAAAAAACCTAATAGCTTACAATAAGCTGTCAAAAATGACGAATTTGAAATTTGGAAGGATTCCAAGCCCGTATGTTGGCAGCAGCAAACCTTTTAATTAAAAAGTTTTACAAGAATAATAAACTGTAAAAGATTAGTTTTAATTTTTTAATTTATTTTGTTTTGAAATATTTGCAAATGGTCCAAACGAAGCCCATGTAAACGCATCATAAATTGTCGTTAAAATTCCAAAATACTTCCTTACGTCATGCAAATTTTTGTTATTACGGCATAATTGATGATTTTTATTGGCTCTTCCGCAATTAAAATGACGCAATTCAGACCAGATCGCGGATTCAAACGTTTTTACACGAAAAATAGCATTACTTAAAAAAATATGTTGGGATATTCGCAAAAGTTGAGGGACATAGCTATTAGAAATTCGTTTTTGTGTTGACGAACGGGGAAACATGTGTCCAAGAAAGACAACACTTAAAAAGAGCATTTTTTTAGCTGCGATATTTGGCAATTTTGTAGTAGGATTTTAACTTTAAAAATATGTTTTTCTAACAAAATAACCTGAAAATTCGAAAAAAAAAAAAATTTTTAAGGCTTATTTTTTTTGGAAAAGTTTTTAATTTAAAGGTTTGCTGCTGCCAGCATAAATTTTAAATTCGTCATTTTTGACATCTTATTGTAAGCTTAATATTAGGTTCTTTTACACAAACCATTATATCAAAATTCGTCATATGCGATAATTTTTTTATTTTTGATGGTTTTAAAAAAAAAATTTGAAAAATTTTTCGGCATTCGTGTTTGGTTCCCCAACCCCCGACGGGGTTAACCCAAAAAAACAATTTTTAGGTCAAAAGTAAGGAATAAAAATTGACGGACATTTAATATATAACAATATGATCAATATTGTACACACTTCGAGTAGGAAGCAAAACAAAATAAATAATTCGGTGTGTATTAGCGTGGCAAAAATTCGCGAAAAATCGGGAAAACCGCGCGCATTCAACGCATTATAAAAAAATTTGAGCGAGCCCATTTCGCTTAAACTTTCAGAAAAAACTCAGAAAAGTATGTTTTAACAGCATACTAAGCGTTTCTTATCTCGATAAAAAATAAAAAAACTCATAAAAAAGTTTTGTTGTTTTTGCGACCAGGTTTTTTTCACCGCATCGGCTGTAGTGATGACGTATCGAAAAACATTTTTTCCTAACCTTTTCAAAAGATAGCCAAGAGTCTGATCTGAGCTATGCTCCCATATATGCTCCGCACATAATCGAACCTCCGTTATGGATATATAACATTTCAAAGTTCAAGTTTTGTCGCCAGTCCGCATCATTTTTGTATAGACTATAGCATATACCTAAAGGCATACTGGTCCGGAGTGAGGGGGAAAGAATAAACGCGGATTCATGGGGATTTAAATTCGAGAAACACATTTTACCCAAATAGTTTTTTTTCTGGAGTGCATTTTACCAATATCGTTTTTTGATTTTAAAGAAAAAAGGTAAAAAACGCTAATTTTAGGTCAAAAAGCCTTTTTTATAACATTTTTGAGCTTTTTATTGCTTTAAACACTTATTTTGAACTCAAAATTTAAGTTTGAAAGCATTTAGATGTCATTTTAAAGATATTCTTTTTCTTCATTTTTCCAAAACTGGAGGGGGTTAACCTTACCCACCCCTACTTCTAAGTGGGTGGGAGGTTAAAGAATTAGGGACAATTCGCCCCCGCAAATTCCTGCAAATGCCCCCGCAAATGCCTTACGCCATAATTTTTCACACATTTTTGGCTAAACTTTATGTGAAAATCTCAAAATTGTTTCTAAAATTTTTAAATTTTGTGAAGTTTTTTTGTTTTACATGTTATATGAAATAAATTTTACGAGTGTCTTTAAAACGAGCTTTGTATAGATTAATATGTAAATGAACCAAGAGGTTACA
>JASAMX010007324.1:0-23527 GCA_030248175.1 Microlaimidae sp. YZB2_3
ACTGTATATTTTGTTACGATATTTGAATAGTTGCTTACTTAAAAATTGTATGTTTCAGTTATGTTCTGTTTGGTTTTTAGTCAAAACATCGCTATAGTTTGCCGATTTTTTGTTTAGAGTAAATAGAGATTTTTTTATCTTTCATTTATTTGAATACTTGCTCATTTAAAAATCTCATATATTTGTTTCAATGCCATTCTTTTGATTAAAATGTTGCAACAGTTTGTTGAAAAATTTTGTTTTGTAAAGAAATTATAGTAAATTTTTTACGTCGGAATATAACCGCATCACTTAGTAGGAATATTTATAACAAAAAATAAGCCTTGCTTTGATTAATGTATTGTCTAGCATATGTACGTCTTCATAGCAAAAAGAGTCATATTCATAATAAGTTACTGTAAAATTTTTACATTTGAAAGCATTGTCAGTACAAACGTAACTGTTCACAATGAAATTTATTATAATACTGTCGTATGGACTACAAGATTTCGAATTTTTTCCTTGCGTTGTTACTGCGGTAGAATAAATTAAAGTCCATAATCAATATGCCTGTTAATAGTCACTCACGTTTGTCTCACTCTGCTTAAAACGTAAAAAAAAGTTAAGCCGCTTTTATTTTGTAATGATTATGACTAATTTTGCGGTGGAGGCGACAGCGCATTTATTCCTACTACAAAACATGAACGGAAAAAAATCGTAAGCAGACATAACACAACCACAAAATATTTCGTAACAATTTTTCGTAAAATCTTACGGAAAAAATTGTATAACAAGTGTTAAAATAAATTTCGTAAAACTTACGAATGATCTTGTAAAATCTACGAAATCCTTGAATGGTCAATTTTTCGCAAGAAAAATCGTAGTATCTACCGTACAATTCGTAGATTTAAACGATTATTTTTTAGAGAGTATTAATGGACCAGTGCGTTTGCGCGATATGAGATTTAATCGACGAATCTGACATAAGAAATAATTTCCATTCAGTGTGTTTAAATTAACATATGGTTTTATTTTGGATTTTTGAGTTTAGCGGTCTTTGTGGACAGTGTATGTAATGTAAATTATAACACACTGTTTACTAATTATTTCTTACGTGAGATTTATTGATAAACTTTTTGGAGCACAAAAAATAAAGTATATTGTACTTGTTTCTATAAAAGTGACGCAAATCTCAGAAAAGAAGAAAGTTAAAAATGGCCCGAGTAAAAAGTCAGTTAGAAAGGTGAATTGTCTAAAACCAAAAATATAAGTTACAACGATTTAGGGTCGTTAGAGCCTAAGGTCCTAAGGTCTGGTTCACACAGAAGTCACTATTGACGAAACTTTTACGCCGCAGGAGAAATGACAATTTAACGGTGGAAATGCCCGCGGAACGCGGAACTTGTCAATTCGGTGCGAATCCTCCTTTTTAAAAAACTAGCAAAACCTCGCAATTTTAGAACCAATATCGACACCTTAGTTAAAACTAAAGCTTATCCTAACAAAGCTTTAATATAAACTCTAGAATCACACCAAATACGTAACAAAATCGTATATTTGAATCGTTAAAAGGTCCCAAATTTCTCAGCTCCAAGCTGTTTTGGCTCAATCGAGCTGTACTTTTGTTGGTATTTTTAATTTTTTCCTTTCTTTTTGATAGGGATTAGAAATCAGCTGTCACCTAAGCTGTCGCCAGCTATCACCTTAACTCGCCTAATTTGTCACTTATGTTTTTTTGCTTTATTACATATATACATAATTTGGTTTAAATTTGCTGATTATAATTTTCTTGAGCTGACAAATAAAATAATTTTGTTGTTGTAAACTTACGAAAGCTCCGTCAAATTGTCCAAACCCGCGAATGAGTTCCCGGATACAAAGTCGATCCGATTATTGGCCAAATTCAGCGTCCTGAGTGCGGACGCTTTTTTAAACGAGTAGGACATGAGGCTCCGAATGCGATTGTTGGACAGGTCCAGTTTTCTCAAGGCCGGCACGGCCTTGAAATCCAGGAATTTCCCGCCGTCCGGAATATCCTCGATTTCGTTGCGGGACAAGTCCAGTTCGGACAGTTGCCGGAGGCCGCTGAAAGTTTTCGGATGCAGGTTGACGATGTCGCAACGCTTCATGCTGACGGCGCGACGGCGTATGTAAATTCGGGAAAAGAGGACGGCTTAGTGGTGGTTGGCACCGGAGTGGCAAGTGACAACGACACTCACGTCGCAGTGACAAGTGCATCGTTCGTTCGTATGACACAAAGAGTCATAATCTGTATCAAATCAATGTGACTCTGACTCATTTTGTTTATATTATTTGTGTGTTAAGATATAAAAAGAATTACAGTTACGAGTATTTTATGACGCTTTTGACTCATTGTGTAATAGTAACGAACAGTCTAAACGCGCGAGAAACGCGTTTTCACTTGTCACTCCGGTTTTAAAAATTTTTTCTGCGTTTTTGGCATTTGGACGGTGGAAAAAGTATTTTAAGTTTTAAAAAAATTCTAAAACGCTCTTAGATTGCCTAGAATCGAACTTTTGGGTTTTGTCTTTTAAAAGCTTAGGATGAAGTATGTTTCGGGCTTAAGATTCTGATTCCAATATAGACTATTTATAGATCAGCCTTATGTTTATTTATGTTTTATTAAATTTTAAGTGAACATATTTACTAATAAAATGTCACATTTATACAATAATTAAACTAAATTTGATATAATTATTATATGAATAGGAAATTCCGATGATAAAATCTGCTTATTTATTACATTTTTAGTACGATTTTTTTATTTATAAGTTTACTTTTGTAATGATTTTTTTTAAATATATAAATATATTGGAGTTTTATGCCTTAAAAGCTTAGTGGCTACTACGTATTAACTAATGTTTGAAATTAATCTATTTTAAGTAATCATCAGATAGTGGCTGTTTTAGTGCATCAATGTACTTACAAATCTTAATCTCAAAAAATAATGCCAATTTACTTTGCATAGAAGTATCTAAAAGTACTTAAAGTCGTAACATTTAAAATCACACTTTTCTAAAATGTTAGACTTTAGGCTTATTCGCGCTTAAACTTTCGTGCTTAATATACACTTCTGTTCCGATTTTACACACGTCACCTGATGTAGATAAGGTGAATAAGGCTACGGTTTTTGAAGTAATCTGCGGTGTTCAAAGAGGTGCCGAGATGGTTGTGGTCCAGGGTCAGCTCCATAAGGCGCGACGGGAGACCTCGGGGTACCGTGGTCAAATTTTGCTTCCAACAGTTTCCGGTGGGTCGCCCTGTAAAAATTTGCATAAGAATTTATACTTGCATAAAAATTTGCATAAATTCGGCTTCTAACAGTTTTCGATGGGTCGTAAAAATTTGCATAAATATAGTGTGAAAAATGGTTTCTGGTTTACGTCGGAGTGGCAAGCGACAAAGTTTTTACACCACAGCGACAGAAGAGAAGTGAAGTGTCAGTAACAGTGTAAACGCACGCCTATCGCGTTATCACTTGTCACTCTGTGAATCAGCTCTAACTGCCTTTTAACAAATAACCTTACCGGGATTTAAAACAAATTTATTCCAACGTTTCGATTAAAATATATCATCATCACAGATTTTAATGTTAATATGTAATGTTGATGATTTGTTTTGTATGATTGAAACGGTAAATTGCATGTGTTTTAAATTTTAGCCTTTCCATATTTTTGAAGCAAACATTTTTTTTTTTTAAATTTACAGCCCTCAAGGTGACCTTAAAAGTTTTCACGAACATTTTACTAACAAGGTACGATAAAAATTTTGTTTGGTCAGTAGAATATAAAATGTGAAATTTTAATTGCTACCGAAACAACCAAATACTACACATATAACAATTGCAATAAATTAACGTACCGCCTAACAATATCCATAGAAATATTAGGAAACAATGATAATTAAAACAACGTATAAAAAAATTTAAATCTAGCTTTTATAATAGTTCGGATTTTTTATCCACAATTAACTCCTTTTTTGAAACGCTCGACAAGCTTTCATAAAGACATTCGTCACACTATGATTTTTTTCGTCTTAATGATATCATTTGGTAATTAATACCGTGGTTCAATATACGCGTCACGTTAGATAGACCGTAAGACCTGTGCACGGTCTGGAAATCCCCCGTATTATTGGGGGATTTTTCCCCCTGTTTTATTGCCCCCAGCCCAAAAATGAAAAGGTATTCCAAAATTATGGCGCCATTTTTGACCTATAATGACACCATCATTGCTAAATTTTTGCAGTTTTTAGCCTATTTCAATGCATTTTAAGCCATTTTAGACCTATTTTTACCTTATTTTTTTTTTGTCCCTTTTTCCCTTTTCCCTTTTTTTCTCTTTTTTTTCTTTTTTTCTTTCTCCCCTGCTTGCCCATCCCCGTTTTATTTCCCCAACCGTTTCGAAAAAGTTGCCCCCGTGCCCCCCATTTTGGATATGCCCCCCTTCAAATAAAAACCCCAGGGGGAGGGGGGAGTGCACAGGTCTGCACCGTAGTGAAATCTGTTTTTTTATGTTTAGTCTTACTATGGAGGTAGAAAATCTTGACTACGGTAGTGTTTACGAATGATCTTAAAAATAAAACAAAAAACCACCGCCGTGTGGGGAACGCACCACCGTTGAAACTTCCTTGAGGCCGTCACTGAAAGGGGTTTATGGAATGTGGTAAAAATGACAATCTCTAAAACATCCACAAGCAAGGGCAAAGTAAGTTATAACTTTAATATACTTTTAATATAGTTGAAATAAAATAACTTCAATATAGTTTAAATAAACATACCTTCTTGCTGTACGCAGACGCATTGCGTGTCCGAGCAGTCCAGGTCCAGATCCGTGGAACTGTGGCGTTGCTGACCCTGCACGGAAATTATGCAAAAAACGGCTGACAGGAGAATGAAATGTTCTTCAGTCATGGTGGACCGTAGACCGGGACTACTATTTTTAAGACTATACGGTCATAACTATCCTCAGGATAATTTGGTCCAAAAATCCTCGATTTTACACTTGTTTTTTTGCGAAATTACGCATTATCATGGCTTCAATAGCTATTGCCTTTAAGAGTTTGAGCGGTATATTTCAAACTTTTACTAATTCATGACTCGCCCTCTCATTATCGTGGTATCACATCACTGTCCATGATTGTGAGCGATGATAAAGACGTTGCTGGTTTGAGCAATGTAAAATTACCTTTCATTTTTGAAAAGAATTATTTTCTGAAAAATACGTATCTTGAGCACATATATTTTAAAAATAAGAATTATCACAGGTATTTATATTAAATAAAACAAATGCATCAGGTTTGAAAAGTAGTAATAAAATCAAAATATACACACCTTGTATATTCATGCACTGAAACACTTTATAAACCTAAAGTATAAAAGATACGACAATTAATCGCCGAAAGATTTGCCGGGTCGGTCGTCGGCTGTTCATTGTAGTATCTCCTATACTTTATGTTTATAAAAACTTTCCAGTACAAGATGTCTATATTTTTTTGGTTAATTTACTGAGCATTTAAACTACAAACAAAAAAACGTTGGAGCTTATAATGATCGAAATTTATCTCAAATGACACGTTTTAGAGAAAAAAAAAGAGTTTTTTAGTTACGCTCTCTAAATTTACTTAATAATTTCCAAAAGCCTGTTTTTTGAAATTTTCAACCGAAAAAATAATTTTTAAAGTAATTGGTTAAAAAATAACAATTATTTGTTTAGATTACAATAATTTTAATTGTCTCGGTTCAAAAAATATACAAAGTAAATTTAGAGAGGTGGGTTTGTGGACGCAGCAAAATTTTAAAAAGTTTATGGCTTTAAAACTTAACAAAATTATATGACATATCGTTATTTTGTGTTTTTTTCGCATTAACAATTTCCAACATGTTAACAAACTTTTATTGATAAGGTTAAAAACCTTAATAATGTTAATTTAACAATTAACAAATAACTAATTTAATTTTCATTCGACTTTTATATGACAGTAATTTGTATTTTTCAAAAAAATTATTATTGGGTAAATACTGGTATTCGTAAGTTATCTTAAATTTTAACCAGTATTTAATATTAAATGAATAAGAATGGAACGCTTTTTATTCCATTTCAAAATGAATGAAATTAAATGCTTTGAAACCGCAAGGAATTTTTTATAGGCATTTATAAACGGCATTTTTGATATATGTATAGCTGTCACCGGATTTTAATTAGTCGTCGATTACAATAGGAAAATTAGCAACAAGAGATAAATAATCCCTAATGGCAGCTATATATTTCCTGGCAAGAGAAATCTGGTGCAAGCATGTGATATAATAAAGCGCATGTAAAAAGTTACTGATTAACAATTTACTGTAGCTGTAATTCTAAAAAGTGAATATCTATCTCCATTACTAAAAGGAACAAGAAACAAGAAGAAAGGTTAGATTGCAATAGAAATCTGTGGAAAAAGGAATACAGAAAACAAGCTTAAACAATTATATCACGCCATCTAAGGGTCTTTATTGAAAAGTCAGAAATATTTATGCATAAAGTAAAAAAAAATTTACTAAAAATTTCAATGTTTCTATGAGTCTTGACTGGAGTTGCAGTTGTATTAATGCTATTTCTCTGTAATTATTATTAGCCAAACAAAAGCTTAATTTGGGCAAAATAAAATATTTAAGCACGTTTTGGCTGGTGTCTATTTATTACCCCATGATTACTACCAGATATTTGTAGGTTAGATTTAGGTTTTGGTTGCGGGCGCTTTCATCCCAAAAGATGTGGTTATTTTTTTAATTTAATTTTATATTTATTTCGTTGAAAAACAGGAAACATACATAAGCAAGTTAATACCGCACTGAGATTGTATGTACCTTTTATAAACTAAAAAAAGGAAAACATGGCTTTACTCCATGGTAGTGAACCATGGAGTAAAGCCCTTAGTTTTTTGAAAGCTGAAGTTGCCTTGTTGGTGGGTCAAAAGCTAAATCTAACTTTTGAATTTTTGTAAAACCAATGGAGTGGTTTTAATGTTCTTTTAATTATCAGGAAAAAAACACACATAATTAATCTTATACTATACAAAATAAATCTATATAATTGTTTAAAAAACATTATAATTAGTCAATTTAAAAAATAAGGTTTTGTTAAAAATACAATATTTGCAACATAATTTGTATAAAACGCTAGTACCACTATAATTATTGTTTTTTGAAATCAAAAAGAACTGTTATAAATAGAATTCCTATTTCCCTTAGAAGAAAAAAACACTCCTTTAATAATTTATAATATACCGATGAGGTTAAAACTTTAAATTGTAGTTTAGTCCGGAGAAGCATAGATATCAAATTTGAAGTATCTATAGACGTAATAATAATAGAACTAGAACTAAGAACGATATAAAAAATGTGGTTTGTAACAATTCCTTCTTATTATAAGAAAAAGCTTTAAAATTTTTGTTGAGGTATACACAACATATCATAAGTTACAAAAGTCAAAATTTCCTGGGAGTAAACCAAACTTTTAGTCGATGTGAAGTGATTGAAATCGCGGTTCTATAAAACAAATAAATAAAAATACGTTAAACACAAGGTTTTACCGGCAATCCAGAATAGATATTAATAACAAATATAATAGAAAAAAATTTTATAGAAATTTGACGTTCTGTTTTATATTTTTTCACTAAAGAACTTTTGATTTTAATTAAAAGCTTACAATATTACATTATCAAGCTTAGAGTTTTAATTTTAAGTTAAAAATTTTAATTCTAAGCTTAGAGGGTACAATAGATATAATGACTGAGAGATACGGAAAGGAGAAGCTTGTAAAACTATACACGCCTCTTCTAATTAGCATTAAAGCTGCTGCGGAATCTTTTCAAAGCATAAATTTGAATATTCAATGTCAAAGACGCTGGGACTAATAAAGCGCTAAATTCTATTCCCTTGAGTTAGCTTTATATGTTTATAATAGTTACGACGGCTAGCTCGTATCGACCTTCTCGCTTCAACCCAAAATATAAAACAATTTTATAAACAGAAGTTTTAAAGCATGTTTCCCCTATTGCTAAAATTTTCGGCACATTGCTACGATTCAGTTGCAAAGAAAACATAAATTATTCGAAAAATAACCAATTAATAGTTTTGAAGTTAAATAGAAAGTCTGCAATACAATTTTAAAAATGATTTTCCACAAATAGAGAGAGGAATTTTCGTATAGCTGGAATCTACATAGCTAGCTAACTTTTTTTAGTTTTACAACACTACACTTTTTATATATAACAACCCGCCAGTTGGCGAGTGAAATACATTATTACTATTATCACTCAAATAAATGTATTTTTTCCTTTAATTAATGTATTCTTTTACTCTTTTAATTACGCTAATTTAAAAACAATAATTCAACATTGTTTATTGTCAAAGCATTTCATCTTAGGCTTTTTTTAAACCCAAAAACAAATAAATACTTTTTAAATATTTACAAAAAAAAGTTGTTATAAAGAATTTTTTCGCCAGATACTAAAAAGACAAAAATCAAAATTCTTAGGCGTAATTAACTGGTTATATTTTTGAACTTTTGCTTAACAACCTCGTCTAATAAAATATTAATGCGTTATTGTAGAAATTTAAAGTATTTTTATTGATCAAAATTAGTTTTTTATTTTCATTTTTTTATGACCAATCGATTACTTCAAATAAGTTTGCGGAATATTATTATTTATGAAAGTTATTTTATAGCTTATTCTCTCAGATGTCCATAGCCAAATAAGTAATTTATAAAATAAATGTTTTTAATAAAAATAAATAATATTATATGGGAAATACTTAATATGCGCGTGTTTATTATAACCGTGTTTATTATAACCGTGTTTTTAATATAAAACAATAAAGAAATAAGAAAGTGAAAGATTTGCTAAAAATAGGGAATATATAACAGCTTAACACAAAAAAAGCAAAGCAATTAAAAACTGATTATCGATTTTTCTACAAAAGAAACTCCTTCAATGTCTCTGAATTCGACCATCCGTGTCTCTTATTTGAAGCCCAGCCGTTTCAAACGTATACTTTAGAAACTCATAGCGAAGCAAAAGCATAACTTCTAAAATCAAGCTAAAAACTTAAATAAACGAATGATAGTTCTGAACTATAAAATTTTCCAAGCGACTTTCGAATCCAACTTCTCTGGATTCAAAACTCTCTACGACGCTTCACAATAAATTTTAATTTTGAGCGGTGTGTATCATTGTGACAGCCGTACGTCTCGCGATGGATAGTATATTACATGATTGGTTGAAAAGCATATAAGTGACCTATTTTTTAGGGCATAGAATTGTATTACTAATTTAGGGTACTCGGAGTCGAGGGCATTTGGAGCCCAGCCAATATAGATACTTAAGTTAAAACCAAAATTTTGATCTTGTAAACAAGACTAGACGTAACGTTACTCTCATGATAATTTTAAATCATACCACGTAATCCCTAAAATTCAATTTTTAAGAAATCAAAAATAGCTCAGCTTCACTTTTACGCCGATCTTAGAAATGACTACCGTGTTATCCATCTCTAGTAATATTAAAAGCAACGAGGTGTAGTAAATCTTTCGCTCGGGCGTTTTACTACCGAAGAACTTTACCGATTAATTTCCGCGGCCACAAACACGGGAGTACACGCTTATAAAGAAGCGCCCCAGCTAATAATCAAAATAGCCCGAAATTGATAGGACTCCAGGAGTTTAAGCCCGACTTAAAAAAGATCCTCGGACACTGATAAGAAGGTTTCCCTTTGTACTCTCCGGGGAAATAAACTTCCGTTAAAAAAAACCGGAAAGACACGGCGCCCGACGTACGGGAGCGTAGTTTGACCACGAAAGGAAATAACGCTTTGAGATTATTATATAAATTTACTAAAATTATTTGACGAAATTTAATTAAATAACCTGATCCACAATGACGAAGTTTATATTCAAAAACGTTGAATATTTATGAGGAAAAAATATTTTTACATTTGTAATTTTAAAATTCAAAAATTATAATGTCTTTAAATAAGTATATTTATAACACTTTTTTAAGTTTTTTGTGAATTATATAGGTAATAAATTTGACATATCCTAACAATAAAATATAATTCTGCCCCTTCTTAAAGGCAGTTATAAACCGTTAAAAGTAATATAAACACTTTAATAATATTTTTGTTGCTACATCAAAAGCAATAAAGATTTAAAATTTCATCCGGATTTCATTGGAAAACGAAATTTTAAGTGTAAGTCATATACTTTTTAAACAACTATATTTAAAACATTTGTTTAAATTTTTGTGAATTATATAGGTTATAATTTGACGTATCCAAACAAAAAAGTATAATTCAGCCCCCTTTTAAGCACGTTTTCAAACGGTTAACTACCGTATTTTTTTTAATAGTAGCCTAGGCTACTATTTTGTAAATATGTGTTTAAAGGATTGCTACTATTAGAAATAGCCTACTATTAGAGGTTAGGCTACTATTCTTTCAACAAGGAAACGACAGGCAGGTATAGTATTTAAAGAATAATTTTTGCAAACAAAATACTCTACAAGCTTTCAACAAAACAAATGAACCTAACTGTGTTGGTCACTATCGGCATTGTTTGTTTAAAATTCATTAGTTACCGTCATCATTTTGCATTTGATGCAACCGATTTTTTTCCTGAAAACTTCAATAGTTAAAATATTTCGTGGGCAACAAGCCGTGCTTAAAATTGTTTGCAGTCTTTTAGCAGCCCGGGCTTCTATTAGAGGCTAGGCTGTTATTTTTTCAATGGGTGCAAAAGAGTAGGCTACCATTAGAGGCAGGCTACTTACTATGAGAGGCTGGGCGACTATTAGAAGAAATACGGTATACTTTTAAAAACTTTAATAATATTTTTATTCTTACAATAAAAGGTATATAGATTCAAGATTACTCCCAAATTTATATGAACAACGCAAATTTAAGCGTGAAACTTCGTAAAAATATACCAACAAAAAATACTAGGTCTTTTGTTCCATATAAACAAAAAAAATTAAAAAATTGTGCAGATTAAAAAGTGTTTTAGGAGGTTATTTAAAAAAGTATTGTACCCTTAATCAGTTTCAATCCACTAAGCAACTATAATATCAAAATAAAATATCAAAACAAGACGTAATAAATTGTATTTTTCCAAATTATAATCGGTTAAATTTAAAATTTTTTTTCTAAAATCTGATAAATATAAATTCTTAATCAAAATGGAATACAACCGACCGTAATAACGGCTTTGACAATTTTTTAAACCCCTTCTCTTTATTATTACGTCCCGTATTGAAAATAAACTTTGCTTCAAGTTTGAGCGTATAAAAAAGATCTTGCCGGAGCTGGCAAAAAAGAAATCATCGAAGTGTGGAGCTGGCAGAGTGTCAAGTGAACCCGGAGTGACAAGTGGCAACACATTTTGCGCGCGTTTAAACCGTTAGACTTTAACTTGTTGCCACGATAGTCAAAACATTCCCATTTAAAAGGAAATCGTTCAGTCTTAATGACCTTTACAGAGTTATGACCTTATAGAATCAATTTTAGCCAATTAGAACTTGGAAAAAATGGAGATCTTTCATCCATTGGATATCCAATTTTTTCCCAAGCGCTAATTGGCTAAAAGTGATTCTAACAGCTCCTCCCACAACCATTCCCACAGAGCAAAACGTATATGACGTAATCACGAATACTATATGACATTTTGAGGGCCCTAAAATCTTGACGTGGCTGTGGTGTGAACGCGAAGTCACTTGTCAATCCGGTGTAAACCAAGCCTTACATCAGCACGTTGCGTCATTGGTGCGTTGCTGGCTGACACACTTTTTCGCCACAATAATCAAAAACGGTTAAGACTGATTTAGAACGGAGTTACAAGTGACAACGAGTTCCCTCCGCGTTTACACCATTACACTCCCACTTTTCACTTTCGTGTGAACGCGTTGTCATTTGTCACCAGTGACTTGTCATTCCGCTGTGAACCAGGCCTTATTGTTTTATTGAAAAATTCTCAATTTAAGCAAAACTGTTTATCAATGTTCTTAAAAGTTGTTTTCTTAGATACTCAAAAACCAATTTGTTTTTTTTTTGTTTTAGTTATACGAATTTTAGCAAAAAGTTCGGAACTCATTTGCCAAATTGGTTACCATATTTAGCCGAAATGAAATACTCCGTCATTTTACATGAAAAAAAAAACATTATTTTATTTGTATTATCTAATAACAGTAAGAATAAAACCATTCGTTAACTCATTTTCTACTGAAGTAAAAAAATCGTTAAGGCTTCCTAATGACCGTTCAGGTCTAATACAATTTTAAATAAAAAAAGCATTTGGTTAGTTTAAATTCTGAAGTTAAAAAGCTTCAATAAGCTGTAACAAATATTGAACAGATATTTTCTGGGTGGAATGCTTATAAAAATCTTATTGTGTAAATAAAACTATGGTTTAAGGTTTGTCCTATTATTTTTTTAGAATAACAAAACTAAATTATGGAGTAAATTTTCTCAGGCGTGGTTTTTTAGGATTACTTTTTCAATAACTAAAATTTTTTTACCTTCACAGATTTTAAAATTTTCATAATTAGTTAAATGATTCAACTATTCAAAAAAAATTATGCTGGTTGTTAAAAGAATTGATAAAAGTTTGAATCCATAAATTTCATTTGAATTTGTTGAGAACCTCAACAACAAACTTTACTATTTGACCAATTATTTTAAAATTTGTAGGCAGTAACGAAGTGAAGTTGGAAGCTTAAAGTGGTTGGAACGCACGCAATATTTGGTTTTTAACGAAATTCTGCCGGCTTTAAAAGTGTTGTGTTTAACATTGAAATCCAATTAATTTTATATTTATAACTGAACTTAATGTATAAAAATAACTAAATAATATAACTAAACAAAATTTTACTCAATGTCTTCCATAAAATGGTATAATACCCTGAGCTAATTCAAATAAAACGAAGTTTAAATACAATCTGTTTGTATTTATTTATAGTCGATTGCTGTTAATAATGAAAAATGGTAAAATTTTAGTTTGGCTGCAAAAATATGTTGGATTTGACGAACTTGAGCTAAGATGATTTGGAAAAAACTGGGAATTTGGTGTTGAAAGTTTGAAATCCATAAAAAAACTATAGCTAATCCTAAACCTAAGTCTTAGCCGAAATCGAGAAAATTTGAGCTGAAAGTTTGAAATCACCAGATCCTGAAAAATTCATTAAAACTTAATAGATACCTTATTTTCAGCTAGCATATTTGTTCCATTGTTTTAAGCTTATTTTGTCATTATTAATGTTTTTAAGCACAATAATAAAAAAAAGGTTAGTTTCGTAAAAAATTTCGCAGTTTCATCAATAAGTTTTTTTTTCATCATGAAAGCAACTCGTCAGTATGCTGTGCAATTCAACAAGGAATAAAGTAACCTGATTGATAACACCAATTTTTTACCATTTTTTGCAATAAAACGCTTTATCCTTAAAAATTAAAGATTATAATGCCACCTTGCATCTGTGGGGATAACTTGAGTTCAGTTTAAACTTAGTATTTTTTTAGGCTAAAGTCTATTTTTTTAGCGTTCACAAAAAGAATTATGCCCAGTACTAAGACATAAAACTTACAGGTTAATAAAAAAATTTAAGAAGTTCAAATCTAAAATGTGTTGTTGTACGACAAGTTGGTCTATTGTTTGAATTAGATTGAATCTTCTATAAAATTAAAATACGTTAGAATTTTACACGTTAGCATTTAATAGCCTTCAAATAGCAGGTACTATTCGTGATTATGGGCTTTATGTTTTGCTTCGTGGGAATCAAAGTAAGAGGAGCTGAAAAGAGATCGGTAGCCACGTTCATTGAAGATCTGAGCGCTCAGTAGCTGAAAGTGATTCTGTAGCGATTGATTTTGTGGAGATTTCTAACACTGAAAAACATTATGTTGATATGGGACGTTTTTGACTACGTCTAAAACAAAGAGTTATGTAAATTGTTTTTCAGTTATAATAATTTGGACTATTAAGTGTGATTTAAAAGACTATTCAACTTGTTGCTCGGAAAACTATATCAGAACGTCAATTTAGATTTGAACGCCTTTTAATAATTGAATCACCAGACAATACCTAAAAAAATTTAAGTTTGATTTTTTTTTCTTTTTTTCCATTTTAGAAAATTTTTTTTTACAATTCAAAACAAATCAATGTATAATATAACTGATTGCTGTAGATGTTACAATAAAATTGTAAATAATTATAGTTAAACACACATAAGACTCATAAAAAAACTTATTTCCAAGGCTAAAAAATGACATACATTGTCTGGTAATAAAACAAAAATTCAATTTAAAAATAACAAAAATGACCGATAACTAAAAACTGGCAGGCGTTTGGTGTAATAAATATTGCGAAAACAATTTTCCAAACGCAAAATAAAAGAAAAAAAATAGGCCAAATTATATTTTTTTCGTTTCTCAAGAAAATCGGGAGAGAGAGAGAGAGACCAAACACGAAGACTAATGAGGAACTCAAGTGCCTGAAATAAGCCAAAGGGACTTGGATTCTGAGAAAAAATTGGACTAATTTAACTTTTACGCGCTTTATTATTTCAAAGTTGCGTCTGAGCTGCTGGGGGCTTTTCCTTCTATAGCAGAAACGGATGGAAATAAAATATATTTTAATTATGGCAATTATTACTATTAATTGTGTAAAGTTTTGTAAAATTAAATTGATTCAAGATTTACACGTAAGGAATAAATGGTTTATTAACCCGGAAGAGTAAGTAAAAGTCAGACTAAAAAAAAATAATAAATTGAGATTTTCTGGACTGCAAATTTCTTAAAGTCGCAAAATAAAATACAAATCAAAATTTACGAGGACCAAATCAAAATAAAAAAAATATTTTAAACTATAGTCCTAACAATCCAATAAAAAGTTTTAAAAACAACTTATAACAAGAACTAAAAGAAAAAATAAAAAAAACTGGTTAAAAAAGCTGAAAAAACCCCAGTTTTGCAATAAGTGTCGTATTTATGTTAGATAATGTAGTTAAAAAGAGAAAGAAAGAAAACTTTATGGTGGTACTCAAGCAGTGAAGCATCATAAGCTTTCAAAAACTTTTTTAAAGGTTTTTTTTCTATGTAATCATTTTTTTATCGTTTAGAAATATAAAATATCGGTATATAAAATATATTACTGTACAAATGTGTAAGATTAACACAAAAAAACATTATTTTTTCATTTTATGTAATTTTTATAAGACACATGCCTGAATCATTCCTCAACCTCGAAAATTTTACCTCGACTTTTTTGTGCATCAAATATTAAAAAAAAATTGAACCATTTTGTATCAATTTCACAGCTTTCGAAATCAAATTTGATACCGACGCTCCAATAAAATAGGTATTTTATTTTAAAAAAAAGCATAAATTAATAAAAAAATATAAAAGTTTTCCAGATCTCTGCAGGGGCCTATTTCATAAAGATCTTTGTAATTGTATATTAATAAACGCATTTAATCTATTCTTCTTATTCTATTAATTTAAAAACACGTACATAACTGTGGAATTTACAAAATTTATAAATATGTAATTTTTTAGATTCTAAACTCAATTTTATTAATATAGTTTTTAATTAAAAATACAAAAGAAAAATATTCGTTTATTAATTTAAAGCTGCAAATTAATTGCAAGCAATTTTTATAAAATAGGCCCCAGGGTTTCCCTAAAAAATAACTAAGCAAAACGTGCCAATTTCACAGTGCGTCGAATTGACTAAATTTCCTGCCCATAATCTACTTTTAATGTTGATATATTTACCACTGTGATAAAAATCTAAAAATTAAATATAAATTTTCTTGACGAAGATAATCGGAGTCGTAATCAGGGTCCCGACCTAAAGGGCGGGTTGAATAAGTGAGAAGCCACTTTTTGACGGTATTAAAATTTCTAAATTGTGGAAAAACTGGGCGATCGATTTAAAACGACGGTGCCCTTTTAAAAACCTAAATAAGTCAAATGCAGTATAAATATGATTGGAATTAAGTTATCAGCCAAATTGCAGTCAAATATAGGTCAGTGACCGATCTATGTACATACTTCTTGCGTTTTAAATACCTGATAAGTTATTGATAACTGTTGCTAATGCTTTAAATAACAACATGCTAACTTAGCACTTAGTTAACAGGCCTTTAGTTGGACACTCCTCGCGAGGGATTGTTATTAGGATAACATTACATACTTTAGAAGTCCTTACGAATTAATTCACTATTTTTACTAAAAAATATTCTTTTATTTGTCGATTCACAATCGTCGGAAAATCCAAACTTTAATACCTAATTTTTATCTTTTAAACCTAAAGTAAAAATCATAATATACTATAGATTATATGGTTAAAATTAAATTCTAACTTTTAACACAGAGCAATACAATTTAAATTCAAATAAAGAGTAGACAAGAGAGTACCGTAAATTTTCGAATTTTGTTTCCAACTGATAAAATAGTATTTTTATCCATTTTATTTAATGTTGGATTTGGTATTTTAAATTTAGAAGATCAAATATCAAATCTAAAATATTAAGCATGGTTTTCAAATTTATCAATAAAATAAAATATAATTTATATGTAAATATGAATGTTTACCAATAAATATACTATATATCTAAATATAAATGTTTACCAATAAAAATACTATACTATTAGTAATATATACAGTTATGTAAGTTAGTGTCGGTTAGAGCAGTCGTTTTTCGTAGAATCTATACAGTTTTGCATAATTACAGCCGCGCAAAAAACATAGCGCGGCCAATTTACAAATGTTATCACGTTCAGTTGAAAACTAAACCGCCCCAGCTAACTTAACAAAAAATGATTAACGCCGTTTTTTATCAGCTAATCAGTTGGAACAACGATAAAGGCAGCTAGCTTTCAGAGCGCTAAGTAACCCGCATCCGATGCGTCATCCTAAGCGGACGGAATAACACGCCGTTGTCGCGTAAAAATAATAAGTGTCGTTTTGTGGGGGTGGAATTGCACAAAGCTGGGGCGCCACGGGGGACCGAACACCCTCTTTTAATGTGGGAAAGAGGCGCGATAAAACCTTTTTTTCCGCAGCACACATCGCATTGTTAATCGGTCTGAGCTTTTAATTATTTCACTGGGGTTAGTTAATAATATTGTTGCAATAAGTAAATGGTTCGGCATTGAATAAAAAAACACACCAACTTGGATTTAATTAAAAATTTATGCAAAACATTTATGCCGGAATTTGTTTTAATTTAGAAAAAGTTTATGTTTTGTTTTGAGAAAATATTTTTAAGTGCACAAATATCGGAGTGTGAATCTGTACAAAATATAATAAATCACTGTACATTTGAGCCTTCAAACTATAGACCAACATACCTATTGTATAGGCTATGTATTTTTTAAGACATATCTTCATTTAATTTGTTCTTATTGCCGATTATTTTACACAGATTATAAGAATTTATCTTGGAAGTATAATAAAAAATGTCAGCAAATTAAAAACCGAAAAAAAATCCAAAAGAAGTCAATAAAACGCTCTACGGAATAAAATATTAATAAAAAAGTTAAATCGGAGAGTCGCTCGCGATTATTCCGCTTATGTAAGCAAGGGAAAGACCATCAGAGATTGCCACACGGATATAAGCGTATGAATTTTAAATGAGTCCACCCCAGGATTGAGAACCCTTGAAATGATCTTCCCTAGGGACACTTCCATAAATAGACAAGAAAATGGATTCAAGTCCGAATCTCAATAACCCCGCGTCGTTTACACACTTCGCACAGTTTTAGTCCGATTATGACAAATTGAAACACATTGCTGGCTGATTTTTTTTTAAACAAAGACCGATAGAGAGCGAAAAGTCAGCCGAAAGTGTCAAGCGAAAAACGAAAAGTACCGGATTAATAGGAAAATTTCAATTATTTTGAAGGGATAATGTAATAAAATTGATAACAAGTCCGAATACAAATTTTTTGTTTTGGTTAGATTAAGCTTTTGGCTGCGGACTTACACCCCGCACCTCAAAGGGTACCTGGCGGACCTTTGAGCGATTGTCTTTAGAGCTCATTCTCATATAAAATTTTTTAGTGCTGTTTAAGTTTTAAAAATTTGCATTAAAACAAAAAAACACACTTTTCTAAGATTTATAGAACGTATCGAAAACAATCGAAAGTTTTGGACTATTACAATTGCAATACGAAATAGAGGAATATTTGTAAAGAAAGCATAAAGTTTATTTTTACATTTTTTGCCTCTACATTGAAAATTTCACTCTATTCTATGGAATAAGAATAATCACTTTGCTTCCTAATATCATGAAAAAAGGTTTATACAAACGTAAAAGATTTAAACTGTGTACGGTTTTTTCAAACTAATTAAAATTTTAAATTCCAAAAAGTAAAAAAAATTGAAAAGGAACTTTTTAAAACAAAAACTGCACAACAGAAAACTAAAATACTGCCAACCGATCACTGTTGTTACACCAAAAATATGTAATACTATAAACAGTCATGATGATTATTTCAATGTACACAAAGGTGTTGTGAAGAAATGAAAATAATTTGTATATGACGTTGGTTAACGAAAACAAAATGAGTAAGAAAACAGTATAGACAACTGTTTTTTAGAAAAATGTAAAAAAAACAACAAAATACTCGGTTGTCCATACTTATTTATGCTCATTTTTTCCTATTAATCAACGTCATATCCAAATTATATTTAGTTCTTCTCGAGACCTTTGCGTACATTGAATGCACCGTCGTGATTGTCCATATATTAAATATCTAGTATTCGATATTTTTGGTCACACATAACAACTGCATGGTTTATTATAGAAAAAAAATATATTCCTTATTAATTCCTGAATTAGTTTATCAGACTAGACTAGACATTATTTTTTTAATTAAAAATAAAATAGGAGTAAAAACAACTTTTAATGAATGGATTTATTTGTTATTATGAATGGGAATTATTATAATATATGGGCTTCTTTCTTAAGTAATTTATTTTAAAAAAACTTCTTTGAGGTGGTGTGTTTTGATAATCCCTAGTTCAAAAAACCTTAAACAACTAAATTTACTATATTATATGAATTTTAGAGATTTTTTTTCGCTTGTTTATATAAGATCTGAATTTTTGACCGCACGTAGCAAAACGCATCTTATTTGCTTCAAGAAGTAAAATCATACTAAAGTGGGGGTATATAGTTCGAACGCAAAACAAAAAAGATAATTCTGAGACACAGCTAAGAATTATTAAAAATTACTTGTTCAATAAAAAAATTTTATCTTATATCGGTCCGGCGCTAAATCCGCGTCCTGCTGTCGTAGCCACTTCGACTCAAAGGTAAATGGCTTACATATAGTGGACGAAACTGGCATTATAACTAAGAATACACAGTAAGCGATACTGAAAGCTGTCAGTTTTTATTACTCCGATTAGGTCCGCTCGTAGCCACTGGACTGATAAGTAGGCTTAATCCTCTTTCACACTTTTGTCCGTAGCGTAGCCATCGCCTTTTAGAGCTTGTCCACTGCGAGGCTAGAAGAGAGCTAATCTCCACTCGGGAATGTTTCGAAAAATACACATCAGGGAACCGGCAGGTCTCAGCGCTATTAGTATTTCGGTAATTTCAATAGATTTTTAAACGATTATGTGTTAAAATTATTAAAAAATATTAATAGAGAACAATATATAACGAGTTTTAATTATAATCGCGTTTTATTACAGTTTCTCGGCATAGTGTAGATGTAGTGTATGACCTATTGGCACGAACGTATAAACATTAAAGGCTAAACTCGTTAAAGACGCAAAAATTTGGGAACGTTATAGGTAAAAACAAAATTAAAGCAATTTTACTGGGAATTTTGAGGATTATAAACTAGAACCAACCCAAACGAAATACAATCCGGTTTAATCTATTATTTGTTTTGTCGGCAAAAAATGACAACCGTTTTTACACTCTTAGAGCTTTAAAATTGTTGTTAAGTCATTGATTTATAGCCGATTTTTTTTAGTTTTTCTTGGTCAAAAACTAATTTCGTATCATAATCTAGAACATAAATTTAAAGTTTAGGCAGAAGTTATGTAGAAATAAAAAGAATTGCGATATGTTTTGAGCTACCAAACTGGTTGTATGACTAATTTAGAACAGCAAAACAAGAGATTTTATATAAGATTTTAACATATCTAGAGCGTAAGTTTTTAATTTCGTTATTTCCTGAATCCTGACAAATAAACAAACAAGGAAAAAAACGTTTCGGGAATTTTTTGAAAACAGAGCAAAAAGTTATATTTTTTGTGCCCAACTTTTATAGGCCATCAATTGCGTTTTTTATAATTCTAATTAAAACAACATACAAAACTTTATTTCTTAGTTTTAATAAGACTAAATAGTTACTTAACTAGTTTTAAATTAAAATATTAATTTATGTTTTGAAAGTTATAGAAGCAATTAAAGATAACAACAGAAAAAAAATATCTAAAAATCAACATACCAAAAAATTTGTCCAGTATTAATAAAATAACTTATATGTTTACATGGTATATGTTAGTTTTAAAAATTTTCGCTCCTTCCCTATCGGTTATTTTTTGTAATATTTATATTTTGCTCCCAGTCAAATAGTATACATATGAATATTATAATATTCATATAAAAAAATTTAACACAATACTGTTAAAAAATAGCACAAAATATATAAAATGATCTTATTTCCAAATTTACTTATTCATAGCAGAAGGAGCTCCGTTGGTCCGTAAATCTTATCTTCCCTCAAAACAATTCTACGTTTGTGCTGTTATGCTTTTACTCATTGAATATATAGCTTAGAACTCCGGAATTTTATGTTTTTGGAATTATTATTAATACAGAATTTATATATCACGATAACTTTCTCTCAACGTTTGAAATAAAATCTTTAAAATCAGAAATGAAAAAAAAATATACGCAGAAATATTCGAAAAATAATGTGAAAAATTCGACAAATTTCTACAAATAATAAAAATAATAAAGCCAAGAATTAGTTTGTAAAAATAATAGCTGTCTCTAATAATTTTCACTCTCAGAGTTAAAATTACATGTGTATAAAAAATAATATGAATATCAAGGCAATTTGACAAATAAAACTCGAATAAGTTGGGGGATATTATTGCGGATAAATTCGGTCAGAAGATGAAACTCTCGGCTAAATTGACACACGAGAGGGGGTCGTAAAGGCCAATTAGCTGCCTCGTAAATTTACCAGTCGGTCCCTTGTGCAGCTGGACTTAATGTGACCCGGTGCCGTTTCCCAATGTATTCCGCTAGAAAACGGCTCCGAAAAACTCGTAAAACAATAAAAAAGAGAATCGACAAACTTGTGGTAAAAAATTTAATAA
Organism: Microlaimidae sp. YZB2_3; assembly: GCA_030248175.1. NCBI lineage: Eukaryota > Metazoa > Nematoda > Chromadorea > Desmodorida > Microlaimidae > Microlaimidae sp. YZB2_3. The sequence continues at coordinate 21,381 of JASAMX010007324.1, forward strand.
AAAACTATCTGTAATTTGTAAATTAAATAAAAAAAATATAAAATGAATCTCGCGGTTTTGGAACAACTTTGGCATAAATTCTCCAATGAAAGTTGGCGATTTGAAGGGTGCGTATTCAAAGTGGGGTTTATAAATGGAATAAATTGAATTTAATTTCGGAAGATTAGAGTTTGCATTCGTATGCCCAGCCGTATGATTTGATTTCGTGACTTTTAAAAATATTGTTAGTTTAGCTTTATGTGACAGAGTTTTTTATATGTTTTATACCACGTTTTTTAGGTAAAAATTAGTGTACTTGAAATTAAAACTTCGGCTTTTGGAGCTTAAATGGTGAAAATGTAAAAAATGTTGAAAGTAAAATGTTGTAAAATGTAAAATGTTGAAAGTAAAATGTAAAAATTGGTGAAAATGTAAAAAATGTTTGAAAATTTGATCAATTTACAACAAAAAAAATTCATTAAAAACATAATAATATAATGACTGATTAAAGTACAAAGATGTTACAAAAATTTTATATTGGAAAGTTTTGCCTTGCGGTGGCTGAAAACTTTATCTAAAACAAAATGACACCTTAAAATAATACTTTTTTTTAAAAATTACGATTATTAGCTAATTTTGCCGTGAGCTAAAAAAAATTAAGAAAATAAAGTATAAAGTTTTTAAAGTAACTACTTAGAATTTTTAAATATTTTTTTTAAAAATAAATATAAATTTAGATTTAAGTAACAAACAAAAGATTACGTCTAAAATGACTACAACATATGAAAATAAAAATGTTTTGGTTCAAGTATCAAGTAGTTTAAAGTATTAATTCGTAAGTATATGTTTGCTAGTTTTTAGTACTCATTTAACTTTTACAAAACACGTTTATGAAACAAATTTAAAGAAAAACACACCCATTATATTAAACCATTAAAACGGCGCTGTAAGGATTTCGGGTGGTCTCATTGGGAATTATAAATCAAACCGGAGCGATTAGCTGGAAGAAATGTCCATAAGAAGAAGCTCTTTAGAATCAGCAGGGGTTTTCGGGCCCGGGAGGGTAACCTCTGGACCAGGATTGAGGACGCTTCTCTCGCCTTCCGAACCGTAAAATCGGCAGGGATTTAGCCCTTAGATTGCGCGCCCTTTGTTCTAGGGCCATCGATCCTTCGGCGCTTGAAGGGACTGAAGAGTCCCGGGTTTGGAGGGACCGGAGAGTCCCGGAAATGGAGCGATTTGCGAGGAATATTCGGCCACCTCCGGCGAAATTCCAACCCGTAAATAAAAAGAGCACCGTAAACAAATCCGGGAATTAGACGGAGATAATATGAAATGCGCGTTGGAATAACTATAGGACATTATTATTACCATGCGGTAAAATTAATCTGCCCATATAATTGGGATTACAAAAAAAGTTTTGGAACGGTTTTCTGACATCTGGTTTTATATGTTTAATGTAAGTTTAAGCTATTTTGCAGCCATAACCGCAATCTCACGTATGAAATAATTTCCATACGGTTTGGTTTAATTTGCATAAGCATGGTTTGCGCGCTGCTGATCGGTAGTTCTGTATGATGTTCAGCTCAGTAATGAATAATTCAATGTACACAAAGGTCTCGAGAAGAATTAAATGTAATTGATATATGATGTTGGTGAACTAAAAAAATGAGCATAAAAAGTTTAGAAAACTAACTATTTGGATCTTTTTTTCGACATTTTCTAAAACAAATGGTTGTCTATATTTTTTAATCATTTTTTTTAGTTAACTACCTTTATATACGAATTATTTTCGTTTCTTTCCGAGACCTTTGTGTACATTGAATTTATCGTCGTGATTGTTCATAGACATTCAGTTGTTTTTACGCGGTTTTCCAACAAAAAATTTCAGGTGATACTACAGTTGCAAACGCACTTTCTAGACGTCAATTTTACTAACGTCAGAATAGTCGACTGAGCCAAAATTGCATTGATCGCACTATCAACTTTTTAATGCTTTATTAATATAAACAGAAACTCGTTTATAAAAAAATAATAATATAAAGTGTATACATTTTAAACATAAGAATACAATTTTTGAATCATTAAAAAAATTATCATGAAAAAAGCCACAAAACGTGGCATATTTGTTTTTCATTAAATCGAGTGAAATAATTTAGAAATACAAC
>JASAMX010007325.1:0-19544 GCA_030248175.1 Microlaimidae sp. YZB2_3
ACCATAGGTGGGCAGGGGGAGGGGTGGGGGGGGGTTATGCCCCCCCAAAGCTTGGATTTTGCTGACACCCCCCCTAAATTTGGGGTCGTCGGGACACCCCCCCCCCCGAATTCGCCTGCCAAAGAAAAATTTTTTAAGTGTTATAAAAGGACTAAAAAATTTTCCGCGCTTCACACAGAGTGTTTATTACCTTCTTTCCCCGTTAGTTACCTTTTAGTACCATTAAATTCCCCCGCTTCGCGGGCAGTTTAAATTTCCTCTCTACGCGGGCAGTTTAAATTGGCAATTTATCTTAGTTTTTCAATTGCAAATCGATTATCCCATTCAGTAGTTAAGGCATACATGTTTAATAAAACTACTATAAACACTATTATCCTTTTTTAACGTTTTAAACACATGTTATAAATGTATAGTATAGTTATAAAAAACCATAAATTTTGTAATTAGTATCATTTGGAATTAAAATTTCTAGTGTATTTTAGCGCCTCAAATTATAAATTTTCTCCTCCGGGGGCATTGTTCCCCCCGAACCCCCCCGACTGAATTTTTAAGTTCACAGAAAAATTATGTAGAAATTAGGTAAAAAAACGTACGTAAAATGTATGTTTACGCGATCAGCAGGGGACGATTTTTAAGCAGTTTAGTATATATTTTAAAAAATTTTCGCCTCCGGCGGCTGGGGGGAACACCCAGGACCCCCGTTTCGCTTCGCGTCGGCTGGCGCCGCTACGCGGCGCAGGCGGCGGCGCTTCGCGCCGCGTTGACAACACTTTCTTTCCCCCCACCGACCGACGCCCCTGAATGAATACCTGACTGTGCCATTGCACATTTTTGGTCTAAAAGAATTAAAAACATAAAATTACTCTAAGTTCCAATCATTTCTTTACTGTTAATCTTACACAGTTTTACAAGCGTTTATAAGCTTGTTTTACTTTTTTTTACGCGTTTTAAGCCCTTTTTAAGGCAGCGCGGAAATATTGGGTACACCCCCCTCAAAATTTGGGTCTTGCCGGACACCCCCCCTAAAATTTGACCCCTCCCCGAAATCCGAGAGGCTGCCCACCTATGATTGGCATGGTTATTGAATGTTAATTTTGGATCGAAAATAACACCCAGGATTTTGGGGTTTTTGTTTAGCGGCAAAAGTTTGTTGTTTATGGTCACCTTTGGGTGGTAGTTAAATTCTTGTAATGAAAAAGAAAAGATAGTAACTGTTGACTTTTCTGTTGATAGTTTGAGGTAGACATTTATCCAGATATTGATTTAAAATGTTTAGGTAGTTTGTGAGATCGAGTTCCATTTCAGTAATTTTGTTTCCGGTGGAATAACTGTGGCATCGTCAGCCTATGGAACTATTTTGACATTAGCTGGTTTGTTTGTTTGTTTCTGACGATGGCGTCAATTTCTGACGATAAAATTTCTGCCGATGGCGTCATCATAGGTCAAAAATGGCGTCATAATTTTATTGTACTTTTTCATTTTTTGGTGGGGGGCAATAAAACGGGGGGCAAATCCTCCAATAAAACGGGGGGGTGCATTTCTAGACTGTGCACAGGTCTGGGTATTAGGAGTAAGTTTTCCAGATGTTTGGTATGCTATTTGTTTTAAATGAAAAATTGAACAGATCAGTTAGGTATTTGATTCTGAGAGGAGTGAGGTTTTTGAGGTGAAATATGGTTAGATTGTCTGGGCCAAAAGTTTTTGAGTTGTTTGCTGTTTTTATCGCTTTTTCGACCTCTGCGGTTGTAATTTCGGTTGTATCCTGGTTAAGTTTTTTAATATTTCTGAAGATTTTATGGTTTTCTTTTGGAGTTTCAAAAAGTTTATTTGGTGTGAATTGTTTGTTGAATTTGTTGGCCACTTCTAGAGGGTTATTAATTTGAGTTTCATTAAAATTTATAGTTGAATTTGGTGAGATTGAAAGTTTATTGTCAAGTGATTTTATTGTTTTCCAGTTTTGTTGAATTTGAAGTTGGCTTTGTGGCTGAAGTTTTCCAAAAAAGTGTCATTTTTTGGTGGCATTGGAGTGAATTTGGTTGAGAATATTATTGTTAAGCTCTTGTATTCAAGTGGAGTGTGGATTGCTTAGGCAAAGTGTATCACGGTCTTTGATGAGTTGGATTGTTTCTGAAGTTAGGTTGGGGTTAAAATTTTTGCAACAACCAGCAGGGATGTTGTGCGCGGAAGCTTTGTTCAAGATAGATCTAAGCATTTTTGCATCTCATTTGAACCTGTTGGTAAATAACAACTCAAGATGGTCTTATAAATAACAACTCAAGATGATAGCAAAGATTCACAGGTATGTTCTATACAAAAATAATTTTAATTTACAAAGGTTTTGTTTTAATGACTACGCGATCAATTATATTAATATTTGTCCTTTTGTTAACCACTTATTATTATCTTGATTGATTTGTTCCAAATTGATACCGTAATAGCAATTATTACCGTGTAAGTGTCATTATCATTTGTTATTCTAACAGGTTAGCAGTCCAGAACATTAAGTTAAAACAAAAAATTAAATTAAAAAATATATTTTATATTCAAACATTGAAAAACTTTGTCTAATCTACTAAAATAGTTTTGATAAAATTAATAAAAAAAAACACCTCTGGAAGTTATTTCAATAATAAATACCTTTGACACAATCTGAATTTTCTGATGGGTAAATCCAAAAATTTTGAGCTTTTAAACCTAATTCTGCATTAGTACCATTGAGTCCAACAAAAAGCTGAATAGCAGAATCTCCACTTCCAACCTAAAAAGTTTTCCAATTTTTCTTTGAACGATTAAAACGTTTGGACTATTATGTTATCAACGATTATTTGGACATTAATTAATGTTATCTATCACTAACATTCAGAGTATAAATATTAAAATAGCCAATTATGGGTTATTTTATTTTTGATTGTGAATGCACTTAATGTTTTCATCTAGTTATTTACTAAAAAAAAGCAAGCAGTTTGAAACATACATTGGCAAGTTGGTCCGGAGTGGGGGGGGGCGGTTAAACCCCAAATTAGGGGGGTTAAAATCCGAGAAACGCAAAATACCCATAACGTTTTTTTTCTGGAGTGCATTTTACCCATATCGTTTTTCGATTTTGAAGGAAAAATAGGTAAAAAACGCTAATTTTAGGTCAAAAAGCCCTTTTTATAGCATTTTTGAGCTTTTAATTGCTTAAAACATTCATTTTGGCCTCAAAACTTAAGTTTGGGGGCAATTAAAAGACATTTTAAAACAGACCTGTGCACGGTCTGGATAAGCCCCCTGTTTTATTGGAGGATTCGCCCCCCCCGTTTTATTGCCCCCCCGCCAAAAAATGAAAAAGTACCCTAAAATTACGACGCCATTTTCGACCTATGATGACGCCATCATCGCGAATTTTTTGCAGTTTTTAGCCTATTTCAATGTATTTTAAGCCATTTTAGACTTATTTTTACCTTATTTTCGCTTTTTTGTCCCTTTTTCCCTTCTTTTTTCTCCTTTTTTTCTTTTTTTTTCTTTCCCCCCTGCTTGCCCCCCCGTTTTATTGCCCCCCTGTGCCCTTCCACATTTTGGAATTGCCCCACCCCCCGTTTTAACCCGGGGGGGGCAGTGCACAGGTCTGTTTTAAAGACATTTTTTCTTCATTTTTCCAAAATTGGGGGGTTAACTTTTTCCCCCCCCACTTCTGAGTGCGGGGGGGGGGGTTAAACCGCCCCTTCTCGGAATTTGGGGGGGTTAACCCCCCACCCCCAACCCCCCCCCCCCCCGGGCCCATGTATGGCTTGAAATAGTAGCGCTTTGATATATAAAAAAAGTAGTATTGTAGTGTTATAATAGTGTTTAAGTTTAATATCAATTACCTTACATCTGTAATAAATTTAGAATAGCGAGAATATTTTAATGTGTTATCAGGTAAAAGTTTTCCAAATGTGTTAATCACCCCTGCATCTGAGATGATTGTCGGAGCAAATATTTCTTTGTCGTTCACCTTTACACCTGCAAATAATAGACTGTAAATATTTAATTACAAATCAACTGTAAACTTATTTCAGAATCCAAAATTTTGAGGAGTCTACTTATGGGTTTTAGTTTACTAAACAGTAAAAAAAAACAGAATTATAACATCGTTTTTCCTTGTTTTTGCACTAAAGTTTCTTAAAAATAAAGTGTTTAAACGTTCTCTTAAAATTGTTTTTCTCACAAGCTTTTTTTCACACAGAAATTTCATGGCCCACAATAATTTAGACACTGCATAAAACATTAGTTTATGTAACATCTCTCAATATTGTATGTAATTTGATTTTAATCTTGTTGCTCAAATCGTAAATGATTCATAGCTGATAGCATGGTGTTGCTTTCACTTACTTATTTCGTTTATTTCGATTCGGCAGAATTTTTTACAAATATTAAATGATTAGCCACTCACTAATAATAGTTTGCGCAGGCACTTAATCATACTACATTACTCGTGTCATACTTTTTCCATAACAACAATATTCTTAATAAAAAAAAGTAAGAATGAGGGACCTACCGCAGGCAGCCCCTATGCTGTCAAGAAGGATCTCCTTGACTTCCGCTCTCATGAGACAGTCCCCTCCCGCTTCTTGTACGACAGGAATGATGGTGAAGGGGATCTCGGCGGGACCACCTCGGGGGTAAAAGGCACCGTATTTGTAGTGCTGCATAATAAGATGGTGCATTATCCAGGACGCTTTGTCCGGCCGCGTTCCTAAACATTTTGCCCACTTAAAAGCACGTGAGGCAGGCTGCACTCGTAAATTTGCATGTTTATTTAAACATGATGTATTCAAATGTAGTGGTAATTAAATTAGCTCATGCTTCGTGTTTTTCAACAAAATAAATAAATTTAATCAAATTCGGGGTGCATCTATTTTTTCAATATTCTTGAAATATTTATTCTACTTAATATTAATATTTAGTCTATTTAACCTTACGTTTTGAGGCGATTAAACTCAATCAACTCATATTTTTCAGGGGGACAGGGACTCCAAAAAGGTCCACCCCTCTTAACGCCAAAATTTGGAATAATCCTAGAAAAATACATCCCCCCGTTTCCCCCAAATCACAAAGACCGCTGAGCCTGACCTGACCTCAGGTGCACGTGCAGCTACAGTAGCAGGTATATAAATTTATATACTGACATTTTTTAAACCTAACAACAGTACTACTGCATTTATTTATTTATTGATTTACAATTTAATCTTACCGTAATCCAAATACAAGTAAACAAATGTTGTTCGTAGTTTTGTGTTCTGAGTTAGTTTACAGACTACATCCCAGACGTTTTTCTTTGCTTCATTAAAAAATCTCGAAAACATGTTTATAAGCCCGGTTTTTACCAAAAACTGAGCAAACCATAAAGGTAAGGCTTTTCCAGCCATAAATCCTTCAAACGCTGGCTTTTTTCCCTGAAAAATCAGTTTCAGGTTACAAAACATCACCCATTATTATTAATAGCATAAATTTAGGAAATTAAAATTCCGTATAAGATAAGTACAGTAGACATAAATTAAGTAGTTTTTTTTAAATACCAACCAAGTTTACCGTCCGCTTTTGCGCTTGGCATAATTTCGCTGATGCAACAGTCTATCGCAATAATTTTTGCAAAGCTTTTTTTAACCTTAGGTATCTACTGATACAATTTGTCGTCCAATTCAATTCATCTGTTGGCGAAATATGCAGAATAAATTTTTTTCTAATTCACAGCATGTTTGTACAAAATATTAACTCTTAAACAGGGATCAAACTGAAAGTCACTTTTAATTTAATTTCTAACGTTCAAGATTATAGCAATATATATTATAAATTAAGGCTCGAGATATCGCTAAATTCTTATAATGCGCGTTTATAGTACTGTCTTTTATTTCGTATATTATTATTATTTGCGTGGTTAATAATTTTATTTTATATTATTGTTATATTAAAAAGGTGTTGGGTTATTTTTACGTTCTTCCCACTTTTTTGCTTTCTTTTTTTATTAAATACACTCTTGGTCACTTCAGGATTCCCCGGGGCTTGATAAGACAATTTCATTTGTCCCGTCCCACAAGCTGGATAAATGGCCAGTTCAAAACCCCTAAAGCTTTTTCCCAGACAGACAAAAACTAAGTAGTTTTAAGAATACGAAGGGTTTTGTTAATAAATTTTTGTTTAAATAAGGGTTATTACACTTTTTTAGTATATTTTTGGTCTCACTCGAGATAAATAGTCCTGGCCCTTGTTGAAAGCTGTGGTAGGTCGCGAACCTACTTTACTATTACTTGATTGACACATAATTTATTAATTATCTTATCTTTGTTTTCAAACAGATTTTTTACAAACAAACTGTATCTTACTTACATCTACTAGTTTAAAAAAATTATCAATGGCATCTTCTTCGGAAGGAAACCACTCTTTAAGTGTTGACTTTAGTTCTAATCGATTCGCAGATATTGGTATTCTTTCTTTTGGATTATTCATAAAAACGACCTGTAAATAAAAAAATTAAAACAATAATCGTCCCTGTACATTATTAAACCCAAAAAACTGTGTTATATATTTAGGTTCTCCTCTTTCAAAGAGTAAAAATTTTACAACGCAGCCTCATCAGCATTATTATTCAAATAAAGAATGTTTCATCCAAAAAATTAAGTTTATACCTAAAAAACCCGCAAAAATGCCGGGACTAGGCTTAAAATTTAACATCAGCGAGGGCACCATGGTTCATGGTTATATTTATGCTCTTGCCTTTTAATCAGTAATATAATTGCATTGAACAAAAACATAATACGCGAATAAATTTTAAAGCAGAAACTATGCTAAATCTTTTGACAAAAACAAGCATGATAATAAATTATAGAACTGACCTTTAGTGTAGTCTTTCAAAAGTCTACAAAAAAACCAAAACGCACTAAAAATCACAATTTCTGTTTCTTTCGGTAATAATATTTTTAATTATTATATTTTTAAATTACTTAAACTTTTCTGTAAAGTTAATTGCAATAATTATAATTTGATTATGATATAAAAACCGGCATCTGCTGCCAAAAATAACCAATCTAGGCCAGAATAAAAAAGGCAATTAAATGGCTTAGAGAAAAAACTTACATTGTCAAAATATTGATTCAAAGGACACCAATCTAACTGACCGTTAGTAATTTGATCTGCTAAATTTCTAACAAATGTGTTGGCTCCCATTTCACCAATATAATGAATTCCTAAATAAATTTATAAAATAACAATAAACAATTTATCATTCTAGCAAATTGATCTATTTTTGCGGAATCCAAACTTCCATGTAGGGATGATAATAAAGCTAAGAAATTTAAAATAATTTATTGATAAAACTTAAACGTTTCGGCCTAAACTTAGGACCATCTTTTTAGCAACAATATCTGAAACAGACAAAATCGTGAAACATGATAAAAAACGAATTTTAAACGTTAGTACAATATAACAGAAGAAAAATACCCGAATAAAATAAATTAAAGCATAAACAAGGCGGGAAATCTAAAACCACACTATAATTCACTATAGTTCTTACCGACTAAAAAGCGTCAGAAATTATTACCAAAACTAATACTAGAATAATGAAAATAAATAACAAAAGCTTAGAATATGACTATAAGATTTGTGATTTATATTGGTATGTAATTTTTTTATTCATACTTTAATTATTAATAACAATCATGAATTTTATAACTAACCAACGTCAAACTCATAGCCTTTTTCAAAAAAAGTATGGCAGCAACCGCCGGCCTTCCCGTGTCTTTCCAACACCAGCACCTTCCATCCAGCTTTTGCCAAAATAGACGCACAGCTTAAACCTTTAAACAATAATAGTAGATTAAAATGATTTTATTTTGACAATCAGGTGTTATTTCAGCTATAAAGTTTTTCTATATTTTTAACGATAAATTTTAAACATTTCTCTTATTACCGTATCCAACTTTGTAAAAAAGCCTCCAGAATATTATATAAAATTTAGACAATAAAACGTCTTTTCTGCATAAAATTTTGCCAATAAAGCTTTTTAGGAATTTTTCGACCAATTTATTTGCAGGAAAAAGGACTACGTGATTATTTACTTTATAGGTATACTTATAAGTTATAATAAATTGTCTTTCCACTCCCGGTCTGTCTCGTAAATAAAATTAGTAAAATTCGTTGTCTGGTCTGGTAAATAAGCAACTTTTTCAAAAATATAAAAAACACATTAAAGGCGCAAAGCATTAAGAAACAATTTTAAAAACAATTATTTTGCCCATCGGTGGAAAATAAGTAAACTGTGGCCTTAAAAATCGTGAAATAGGGTAATTATTAATAAATGGTTATAACAAACATATTAAGTGACAATTGGGCCTGTTTAAATACTTTCAGAAAAAATTTAAATAAATTATTTTATTTTAAAATTGGATATTTTTTTCATTAAATTTTTTACTTTTTTCTAAGATGAACACAAAGATAAAAATTTATTTTTTATAATTTTATGATAATATTTATTACAATCGGCTAAAATCTTAATTTTACAGATCATATTTAAAAACATTGCTTTTTAAAGATGCGATTTTATGCATATTCAGACCTGTGCACGGTCTGGAAATGTTCCCTCCCCCCGCTTTATTGGAGGATTAGCCCCCCCCCCGCCAAAAAATGAAAAAAACCTAAAATTATGACGCCCTTTTTGACCTATAATGACGCCATTATCGCGATTTTTTGCAGTTTTTAGCCTATTTGAACGCATTTTAAGCCATTTTTACCTAATTGTCGCTTTTTCTGTCCATTTTTTCCCTTTTCCCTGTTTTTCTCTTTTTTTTTCTTTCTCTTCTGCTTGCCCCCTCCCGTTTTATTGCCCTCCCTCGTTTCAAAAAGGTTGCCCCCCCGTTTTGGAATTGTCCAATAAATCCCCGGGGTGCAGTGCACAGGTCTGCATATTTAGAATAGAATACCTCCAATACCGGAACCAATAACAATGGCATCCAAATTTTCAGGCACTTGATCGGGAGAAAAATCTAAATAGAAAAAAATAAAAAGTGAGGTTCAAAAATTTTATTTTAGTAGCGTTGTTAAATCTGTGTAGTGCATAAAAACGCACAAAGTAACAAAACTAAAAGTCTGTTATGAGGAGGTCAACCAAAATTGAACACGAAGAATTATCATGCTAGTGAAACTTAGTCGGTACAATTCCCAGCAAATTCGAGTACTTATCCAAGAATTATAATAGATCTGACATTATCTGCTAAATAATACGATAAATTTATTTTTACTAAAAATCAAAAGTTCCATAAGCGAACTCTATTATTGCTCAATGCTTTATTTTTTTCCCTTAAAGACTAAAATTAAATATCTTACGCTTTTTTAACACAGTTTTTCTAATTTCTTTGTTAATAACAATAGGCTTCGGAGGAGACAAACTATCGACTGAAAAAGGATTTGGGCTGGAAATCTTTTTCGGTCGTTGGTTCCACCATACACCGACCGCTGCGAGGATCAGTGCAATTATCGCTATCCACATTCTATAACACACCATTTCCTTTGTTTATATTTTGATTTAAATGTAAACTTCTAAGCGTAGATCAATGGTCTAAGAGGAAGGAGGAGGGTGTACACGAGTGGTGAATGAGGCGGTTATACCGTACCCAACTTTCTTCTAAAATTTTGGGTGACCCACATAGATGAACACGGTCACCGAAGACCCACATAGGTGTTTACCATGGGTAAATGACATTTCAAAATCTAGGAGGGGGGTCTAGGGCGGTTTGATTTGAATCCCCTTTAGCTTTCTAGGGGGGAGTCGACCCGGGGTGCAAGATTTTGAAACCTAGAAGGGGGTCAGTCAGCAGGTGGGGTTCAATGTCAGAAGCAAAATACTTTTAAACCATTAAAGACTTAATAGTAGTTTTTTTATAAGATAAAACTACATTTAATTGAATAAAAAGCTATATACTGGTATAAAAAGAGTGTAAAGAACATGAATTTGTGTTAAAAATTCAAATTTTTGGAAGAAAATTTAATATAAAAAAATACTTAAAATTTTCTCGAGAGGGGAGGTCAGATTTCAAAATCTAGAGGGAGGTCAGGGGTAAAAAATTGGAAAATTTGGGGGGAGGGGGGTCCCCTGGATTTTTTTTTCTTTAATGATCAGATAACAGAATTAATATTTTACTAAGCATAGTCAATGCATAGTTTAATTCTACTGTTTTATCATTTCATTATTCTTTTTCTTTTTTTTCATCAACAAGATCAAATTCGCAACTTAATCGCCGCCAACATAAACTACCTACAATTCTAACAAAATATCATTGAACATAGCTATCTAAAATGACTTTAAAGGCTCAAAAAAGCGCCTATTTAAGTCAGTTTTAAAACTTTTCCTGAATGCATCCAAACAATCGACAGTTACTTGAGATGAGAGTAGATTGTTCCAAGGTGTAACCACCCTATTCGCAAAAGAAAATTTCCTTGCATTAATTCAGCTATCTTCAATAGCGAATTTAAAGGGATGACCATGGGTGGGCTGCAGGTCAAACTTTAAAAAAAAAATCATTGGCTTGCAAATTGTTTAAGCTATGTATAATTTTAAAGCACTCATATAAATCAGTTTTGTCTCTTCGGTCCTTTAACCTTTCCCTAGGTAATCCAGTCTTTGTTCATAACCAAACCAACAGGTAACAACTTGCATTTATAAAACAACCTCTTAGTGAAATTTTGTTGTTGTGTGAAACTTTTTCCAAAATGTGTATATCTTTTTGTAAATAAGGGTTCCAAACTGCACAAGCGTACTCCAGAATTGGTCTAACATATAGGACTTATACGCTCTGAGGAGATTATTTCTAGTTTGAATTGAATGTTCTAAAAATTAGTAATTTCATTCTCATTTCTTTTTTTTGCTGTGATTTCACAGTGCTCAGAGAATTTCAAAAAATAGCTTTATTAAACAGTTAGTTTAATAAAGCTATTTTTCAATCAAGTGGTAATTCTCTAAAATCAAAAGACATCTGAAAGATTATTGCCAAAGGATCAGCAATAATTTTAGCCAAGAGTTTTAAAAAGTAAGCTGGAAAACAGTCAGGTGTTCAAGACAATTTGTTTGAGAGCTTTTTTAGGGCTTTAAATACTTTTTGTGGTAAATACCATGTTGTCCAACTTCCCAATATTTGGTGGATTAAAATTTGGTAAAGTATTATCACCATCAGTAAAAACGGAAGCAAAATAATTGCCAAAAAGTTCAACTTTTCCAAACTCTTCCAGACCTGTGCACGGTCTGAAAATGCCCCCCCGTTTTATTGGAGGATTTGCCCCCCCCCGTTTTATTGCCCCCCCCCGCCAAAAAATGAAAAAGTACCCTAAAAATATGACGCCATTTTTGACCTATGATGACGCCATCATTGCGAATTTTTTGCAGTTTTTAGCCTATTTCAATGTCTTTTAAGCCATTTTAGACCTATATTGACCTTATTTCCGCTTTTTTTGTCCCTTTTTTCCCTTTTTCCCCTTATTTTTTTCTATTTTTTTCTTTCCCTCCCCCTCGTTTTTTTGCCCCCCCCCCGTTTCAAAAAAGTTGCCCCCCCATTTTGGAATTGCCCCCCGTTTTAACCATGGGGGGGGGGTGGGACAATGCACATGTCTGCTCTTCAGTTACAAAAGTGCCATCGTCTCTTTTAATTAGCTTGTTTTGTGTTAATTTTACTATTAGATAAAAATTGTTTAAACCCCCTGAATTTAAAATTTTTGTTTTTTTTATTAGTGTTAAAACTTTTTTTGTATACTTTGCAAATTTTTTTGCACTCTGATCTTGATTTTTCATCAATATTACGCTTATGCCAAAGTTTTTTCTTTTGATTTTGTAGTTTTCTTATATGTATTCGATATTGTACAATTTTTTCCTGTTTGTAAATAATTTTTTTCCAGAGACACGTCTATTGATTCCTAACAACAAAATATCCTTGAGTCTCTGCCAAGCATTTTCTACTGTGCCACATTCGTCACAAACTTAGCATATCATAATCTGCTTTTAAAAAATCAGGTATGTAGTTTTGAATCTTTTTTTGAACTCACCAATTCTGTAGTTGCAAGTACATTATTACCAATCTTATATTTACAAATTAACTCTTTGCTATGATTTTGAATATGAAGAACTTCACATTTATGATCTGATAAATGCAATTGCTAGTCTTGTGACCAGCTGTATATTCTATCTAAATCTTTTTGAAGTCTAAGGTTTGAATGTGGTAATCTTAAAACATAGGCGTAGCCAGGGGGGTCTAGGGGGCCTAGACCATACATGGGCAGGGGGAAGGGGGGTTGGGGGGTGATTAACCCCCCCAAATTCTGAGAAGGGGGGTTTAACCCCCCCCCTACTCAGAAGTGGGTGGGGGAGAAAAAGTTAACCCCCCCAATTTTGGAACAATGAAGAAAAAAAATGTCTTTAAAATGACTTCCAACTGCCCCCAAACGTAAGTTTTGAGGTCAAAATGAATGTTTTAAGCAATAAAAAGCTCAAAAATGCTATAAAAACGGCTTTTTGACCTAAAATTATCGTTTTTTACCTATTTTTCCTTCAAACTCGAAAAACGATAAGGGTAAAATGCACTCCAGAAAAAAAACGATATGGGTATTTTGCGTTTCTCGGATTTTAACCCCCCCTAATTTGGGGTTTAACCTCCCACCACTCCGGACCAACTTGCCCATGTATGGCCTAGACCCCCCTCCTTTGGGTTGGCAAAGGGAAAAATTTGGGGTAGACAGACCCCTCCCCCTTGGGCCACCAAGGATAAAAATTTGGGGGTCCAGAAGGGCCATTTTTTAAAATTTTTCCTGCGCTTTGCTCCGCTCAGCGCTCGATTAATTATGTAGTCTCCACTTCCAAATTTGTGTTAGTTTGTTTTGTACTCTTGGTATGATCACGCTGGATTCACCCCATTCTTAATGTTTTAATTGGTCTTCACTTCCAAATTTATATTAGGCTGTTTTGTAATCTTGATACAACCACGATAGACCCCCTACTTTAGATTGTTATATAGTGGAATTAAAAATTTAAAGGTTAGGAGAAGGAATTTTAAAAACATTTTCTCGCACTTTTTATTGCTTAGCTGTAATTCAATGTTTTCTTTTTTCAGTTGTTAGCGTTTTGAAAATTGAAAATTTCAAGGTATAAAATTGTTTGTAAAAATTTTTTTCTTGGTTTTATAGACTTATTTTTATTGAATAATAGGAAAACAATTAAGTATGTGACATAAACAAGGTAAGAAACATTCCGCGCAAAGCGCGGAAAGTTTTTTTTAGCCCTTTTATAACGTTTAGGATTTGGACCCCCCTGGACCTCCCATTTTGGAAATTTTGTTCAGGGTTGGACCCCCCTTTCCAAAATCCTGGCTACGCCCATGTCTTACAGTGAAGATTTTGCAAACAACTTTATATCATCTGCAAAAAGTCTAATTTGTGAGTACTTAACACAATCCAGACCTGTGCACTGCCCCCAGGGGTTTAAACAGGGGCAATTCCAAAACGGGGGGGTACGGGGGGGCAATAAAACGGGGGGCAAGCAGGGGAAAGAAAAACAGAGAAAAAAAGGAGAAAAAAGAGAAAATAAGAAAGGAAAAGAGAAAAAAAGGGGACAAAAAAAGCGAAAATAAGGTAAAAATAGGTCGAAAATAGCTTAAAATACATTGAAATAGGCTAAAAACTGCAAAAAAATTGCGATGATGGCGTCATCATAGGTCAAAAATGGCGTCATAATTTTAGGGTACTTTTTAATTTTTTGGCAGGGGGGGCAATAAAATGGGGGGGGCAAATCCTCCAATAAAACGGGGGGCATTTCCAGACCGTGCACAGGTCTGACAAATTAACAATATCATTAATATAAATAAGAAAAAGAAATGGACCCAAAACAGAGCCCTGAGGAACTGAACTTTTTACAGGAAATGATTTGGATACTGAGTCATTAATTACAACTTTAATTTCCCATCCAACTAAAGATTCTTTTATCCTTTTTAAAAATTTACCAGAAACACCATATTTTTCTGCTTATATAACAATTTTTGATGTGACACGGTGTCAAAGGTCTTGGCAAAATTCAAGTAAATGACATTAATTAGAAGTTTATTTTTTAGTGCCTGCGTCCACTCATTAAAAGTTTCCAACAGCTGTGCTATTGTTGAACTTTTTGCCTTAAAACCATGTTGAAACCTTGACAAAATGAGATGGAAAAAGTCAAGAAGTTCTTCTTTGACAAGCTGTTCCATTAGTTTACAAAAAAAAGATGTAAGTGAAATTGGACAATAATTTTCTTTTAGTCTTTTGGTGCCTTGTTTAAACAGTTAGTTTAATAAAGCTATTTTTCAATCAAGTGGTAATTCTCTAAAATCAAAAGACATCTGAAAGATTATTGCCAAAGGATCAGCAATAATTTTAGCCAAGAGTTTTAAAAAGTAAGCTGGAAAACAGTCAGGTGTTCAAGACAATTTGTTTGAGAGCTTTTTTAGGGCTTTAAATACTTTTTGTGGTAAATACCATGTTGTCCAACTTCCCAATATTTGGTGGATTAAAATTTGGTAAAGTATTATCACCATCAGTAAAAACGGAAGCAAAATAATTGCCAAAAAGTTCAACTTTTCCAAACTCTTCCAGACCTGTGCACGGTCTGAAAATGCCCCCCTTTTTTTTGGTGGTTTTGCCCCCCCCCGTTTTATTGCCCCCCCCCCCCGCCAAAAAATGAAAAAGTACCCTAAAAATATGACGCCATTTTTGACCTATGATGACGCCATCATTGCGAATTTTTTGCAGTTTTTAGCCTATTTCAATGTATTTTAAGCCATTTTAGACCTATATTTACCTTATTTCCGCTTTTTTTGTCCCTTTTTTTCCTTTTCCCTTCTTTTTTTTTTTTTGCCCCTGCTTGCCCCCCCCCGTTTTATTGCCCCCCCCCCCGTTTCAAAAAAGTTGCCCCCTCCTCTTTTGGAATTGCCCCCCGTTCAAAACCCCGGGGGGGGGGGGTGGGGCAGTGCACATGTCTGCTCTTAAGTTACAAAAGTGCCATCGTCTCTTTTAATTAGCTTGTTTTGTGTTAATTTTACTATTAGATAAAAATTGTTTAAACCCCCTGAATTTAAAATTTTTGTTTTTTTTTATTAGTGTTAAAACTTTTTTTGTATACTTTGCAAATTTTTTTGCACTCTGATCTTGATTTTTCATCAATATTACGCTTATGCCAAAGTTTTTTCTTTTGATTTTGTAGTTTCTTATATGTATTTGATATTGTACAATTTTTTCCTGTTTGTAAATAATTTTTTTCCAGAGACACGTCTATTGATTCCTAACAACAAAATATCCTTGAGTCTCTGCCAAGCATTTTCTACTGTGCCACATTCGTCACAAACTTAGCATATCATAATCTGCTTTTAAAAAATCAGGTATGTAGTTTTGAATCTTATTTTTAGGACTGTCAAATATTTTAAGATTAATTTCAGATAAAATAGTGTCATGGTCTGATTATGAAAAACTGGGCGCAACAGTGACATTAATAAAAATTTCTCTATCGTTAGTGAACAAAAGATCCAGATAATTATTCTTACAAGTTGTTTGTGAAACAAGCTGATACATACCTAGCTCAATAAGAAACGCAAACCAATTATTTTCATTTTGCGTGTTTGAAGCTATTTTATCTGAAGACCAATTTACCTCTGGCAGATTGAAATCTCCAGTTAAAACAATGGTTCCAACAAAGTTTTCTGTTAAATTCCTAATTAGCTCAAATATTAGATTGTCTTTTTCTTTGCTAGTACTAGGTTCTCTATAAATACCAATGAATCTCAGTTTAGATGACTTCTGTAGAAGAATGTCAACCGCTACTAGTTCTATTGCATCATACTTTTCCTCCATTTCAACTTTAACTGCTCTAAAAATATTTTTAATTAATAGAACTACTCCACGTCCTTGCCGCTGCTGTCGATCTCTTCAATAAACATTAAATTTTATGTTTCTGATGATCATTGCATTAGAATTTGTTTCAGTGAGCCATCTTTTATAAATAAAGCAGATACCTATCAAGTTGATATGTTGATAGTATCAACATATCCATAGATAAGGCTATCTCCTTAAATCAGAACATCAAGCTTGTCTAAGGAGTTAGCAAGATTTCTTGCAGTCATACAAAAATTTTTATACTGGTATAAGCTTCAGTTTACTACAGTGATAATTAAGTCGCATAATTTCCTATTTTGAAACATTTAGTGGAGCCTTGAGAGTGATGTTGAACAAAAAGGGATCACCATCAACAGAATACCGAAGTAAAATTTTTTTGTTCTGGTCTCAAAGCTCCCAAAGTTTGCCAAGCAACTCTTTTTGACATACTCTTTGTTCCTCAGTCAGAGAGGGCCTTAAGTAAACTTTGTCATATTTGGTGGAATCCCTTAGGCGACCGCCTGAATAAACTAACTTATTACAAATATGTTTATTAATTAACCTAATTTTCAGCAGCCTGGGGCGGTCGCTATCGCTAGCTTATCCAATACAAGAATTTTCAATTCAGTGGATGACTACACCCGTATCACTACTATCAAGAGTTTTTAATAACTCAGCCACGTTTTCCTTTTCCCTGTTATCATTTTCCAGAAGGTCGGAAACAACCAGCATAGTCTCATGTGCTTTTCGGACCTCCATGCGCTTGAAATAACTGTCTATCATAGGCATTAAACGATTAAATACTTTTTCGCGCACCGTGGAGACCAGCTCAATATCAACACCAGAAGCCCTGCCTCTTCCATCTGGGCGAGCCTCTCCTCCAGATCATAGATAAGAAAGGGGGGGGCAGGGTGGGGTCAAAATTTTGGGACCCCCCAAGACGAAAATCCAGGCCCCCCCTCCTTCCAAATTTTCTACCCCTGACCCCCCTCTAGAATTTGAAATCTGACCCCCCCCCTTCGGGAAAATTTTAGGTACTTTTTTTATACTAAATTTTCTTCCAAAAACGTGAATTTTTTAACACATAGTTTTTACACCCTACACCAGAATATCGCTTTTTATTCAATAAAATGTAGTATTATCTTATAAAAAGAACAATTATTAAAGTTATTATGGTTTAAAATAAAATTGTTTTGCTTTGGACACCGTACCCCACCTGACCCCCTCCAGATTTCAAAATTTTGCACCCCGGGTCGACCCCCACTAAAAAGCTAGGGGGGTTTGGACCATACATGGGCACGGGGGGGGTTGGGGGGGTTAACCCCCCCAAATTCTGAGAAGTGGGGTTTAACCCCCCCCCCCACTCAGAAGTGGGGGGGGAGAAAAAGTTAATCCCCCCCAATTTTGGAAAAATGAAGAAAAAAAATGTCTTTAAAATGACTTCTAACTGCCTCCAAACTTAAGTTTTGAGGTCAAAATGAATGTTTTAAGCAATAAAAAGCTCAAAAATGCAATAAAAAGGGCTTTTTGACCTAAAATTAGTGTTTTTAACCTATTTTTCCTTCAAAATCGAAAAACGATATGGGTAAAATGCACTCCAGAAAAAAAACGATATGGGTATTTTGCGTTTCTCGGATTTTAACCCCCCCCCCTAATTTGGGGTTTAACCCCCCCTCCCCACTCCGGACCAACTTGCCCATGTATGGTTTGGACCCCCCTCCTAGAATTAAAAATTCGATTTACCCCGGGTAACCACCCTCCCCCTAGCTTCCCGGACCGTTCTCATCTGACCAATGGATGCGGTCAGGTTCCTTGAAGGAATTACTTGAACCCCCGGCAATAAACAACAACAACAACAACCGTTCTAATCTATGCTCCACATACGCCAACTTCTGCTGCAGAGCCGCATTCTCCGCTTCCAGCTTGGCGATTTGATTTTTTCTGGTTGAACTCATTTTTTTTTAGGTTATTTCTAATCTAACGTAAGAACTATCTAACGTAACGCAAAAACCAAGGTTTTCTAGGGAGGGCCCTCAAAATTTCAAGGCTAGGGGGGGTGGAACCCACCAACCTTGTTCATCTATGGTGACCCAGTAATAAAAACGCTAAAATATGTTTTATTGAAATGACCACCCCACAAATTTTTTTTAACTATTCGCTGGTATACCTCCAAATCCAGGAAGTGCCAAGTCAACCGGTAGTCAAGTACAAAAATTCAGTGAAACAGTCTTTCAGGCAAAAAACCTAAATTGTGGCTTCGAGTTTTTAAGATTAATCCCAAGCCAAACCATTAATTTTCTATTGAAACAAAAAAGACAAAGTCTGTTCATAAATATACCATGTTTTAGTTCAAAAACTGTGTCAGCAACTTAATTTTTTTAAGAATTTACACTAAAAGTTTTTACACGAAAATGGTAATAAGTTTTAAAGCAAACTTTAAAAAAAGCACGCAAACCACGCCAAAAACTATATTACTTTTATTACATCTTTTGAGCTTTTTATAGTTAAAAAACACTCATTTGAACCTCAATAAAATTAGGTTTAGAAAGGGTTAAAAAAGTAATTTTAAACAAGTTCGATTTTTATCTCGCCCACATTCCGGAGTTTGAGGGAGATAAACGTCCCTTTGCAAAATTTCTGTTACATTTAACTCCTTCTCCTAATTCCAGGTATTCTGGAGCTATTTAAGACAAATAATTTGAAAACGAGGTTTGAATATAAAAACTACGTTTTATAGAAATATTTTAATAGCGACATGATCTGAATACCGCTGTGGTGACTAAAAAAACCATAGGTCATATTACATATCACCTAGATTATACGTAAAGTTAACCGCGGGAAAATTTACACACAAGAATCATACAAAAAATACCGTAAGTTTTTACATTCTGTGACGAAGGTTTTACCGTGGTAAAATGAAAAACGAGCGATCAGGGGAACGACTGATATAATACTTGATAAAATTCTTCCTTACCCACCAGTGTTCTCTCTGACCACTACACTCATCCTGAGCTACCTGACTCAATAAACTGTGAGCAAGTCCGTAGCCGGGGGGATCCCCCCTCAAACTCTGGTAAGGCAAAAAACTTTGCAAGAGTCTCCCCATTGTTTTAATTTTAATGCAAAATTTCCCAACCCGCCGGCATTCTGCCCCCGGACGCCCTGACAAAGAGCTCTGCCCCTTTAACCCGCTGAGAGCTCTCGCCCCCCTAAAGCCCATTTCTGGGGGGCTCCCTTCCCCCCAGACCCCCTTTGTGGGCACGTCTAAGCACCTTACCAAAAGATAACAGCCCTTTAATTAAAATCCTGGCTACGACCATGGTGTGTGAACGTAATTATGCAAAATTTAAGCATTTTTGCCTTTTTTATAGTTTGTTTGTTGTATTGCTTCCGTTGCTGAAGAGGCAAATTTTCCAATCGTCTTGTTCTTTCGCATTGCTGCCAGAAGGAAGAAGGATGGGAGGTCTTCCTTAGCATTTTCGTTTTAAAACAAAAACTCCCCCGTGACTTGGCCGCCCCAAAGTATTCTATCGAACAATAAGTACTTAAATTTTGTACGAAGTAGATTGCAACAAAATCAAAATTGTAACAGGTGCAAAATAAAAAAGCAACTTTAAAAAAGGATAATATTTTTATTCAAACAATGAGACTTTCAC
>JASAMX010007326.1:0-48720 GCA_030248175.1 Microlaimidae sp. YZB2_3
AAAAAAAGAAAAAAAAAGTAGTTTTCATACTTCGTCCAAAGAACGTTTTGGCTTTTTTAAAATTGTCCTTTGGACTTTGTCCAAGAAACGTTTTGGTTTTTCATACAATTTCTTATTAACTATCTTTTTTTTCATTTAATTTTTTAAACTTTTGTGGCGCAAAACACTCATTTTAAAATTCAATTTAGATTATTTACAACATTTTTAATGTTAAAAATTAGGGGATTAGCCTCTTTTTTTAAAAAACCGAAAACACGTTAGAATTTAAAAGGCTCTCAAATGGCGGGTACTATTCGTGATTCGCGGTTATATGTTTTGCTCTGTGAAAATGAAAGCGTAAGGAGCTAAATATTAAAGATTTTGTTCAGTTCGGAAAAGTTTTTCCCAAGCGCTTACTGGTTGAAAGTGATTCTATAGCGTTATATTGCCGTGAGATTCTTTAACGCTGAACAACTTATGTTCAAATAAGATGTTCAAACATCTTATTTGAACATAACTAATCTTATGTTCAAATAAGATGTTCAAACATTTTATTTGAACATAACTAATCTTATGTTCAAATAAGATGTTCAAACATCTTATTTGAACATAATTTATGTGTCTTATGTAACTTACAAATCTTATGTTCGAATAAGATGTTTTTTTACCATCGTAACAAAAATAAGACTTCCTTCTTAGAATTGGGAGGAGGGAGAGCAGGTTAAGCACCTTGAATTTTTTGTATTGTGTAAAAGCTCCTATCAAGCAAAATCATTATATCATTTTATTATTAAAATTATACAACGACGTATTATTGCAAAAACCTGCTGAGTATGTATGTTTTTACAAAAAACTGGAAGGTTTAATTTTAAACAAATTAATGATGTTCCCTAGAGCTCCGACCCCGCCTTATTTATGTACTAATTTCACAAATAATTGGAGATAAATTTCATAAACTGATTTTAAAAAATTGTAAACTAATTTTTAGAAAAATAATAAAAACAATAAAAAATAGTCTTAAAAATGCGGATAAAATAACTTAAAACACATTTAGAGCTTAAATAAGCTTTAAATCGCTTATTTAATTAAGTGGTGTAGCTTCATCCGCTTTAAATGGCCGAAGCTCCGAAGCATGATATTGAAGGACAGGAACATCACTAAAATAAAACTATTTGCCTTAAAAAAACGACTTAAAAATCAGCATGGTAAATCTTACATCTAAGTCTTGAAACGAAAGCTTAAATTACATATCATGAAAAATTTTTAATTTAGGTACACGATTTTGAAACGCGAACCTAAAAATTAAATTCAAAAAAAATCTGTGAGATTTTGTTATTGAAAATAACTATTACCGTTAAAGTTTGAAAATAATTTTCAGTTCTCAATCTTAAAAACAGTCATAAATTTGTTTAATCATAACTGTCATGATGTTTATTTTAAAATGTGTTGTATATATTCGTTTTTGAGACTGCTTTTGAAGGCCAATTTATTGAAAATCACGATCTTACAACAATATTATCTTTACAAAATTATAAAAAAAATTAATTTTTACGGATATTTTTAGAATTAAATTTCTTCAAAACACTTTTAAAAATGTATACTTAAACGTTTTAGAATTTTTTTAATGACTTAGGCAGGATTAATATTATCATTAAAATTGTAGATTTTTGAAGTGGTAAGTTTCTTTAACAGGTATCAGTCTATCAACCAAAAAAAAACTAATTAACATTTTTAAGTATTGATTTAAAAATTGAAAGAAATCTTACCAAATTCGCTTGTCGGTTCTTTCTGAATTTTAAACGCCACAAATTCTGTTTACAACTTACTACATTTACAATTATTACTTTTCTTAGACGAAAAGACCAGTTTAACCTTACTAAAGTGTATCTTACCAAGACATGCGAGAATCGCACGTAAAATCCAATCAAAGTTTATTTCGGTGGCCGGCAATTTCATTCACAAACCATCAATAGAAAAACTTAAAATTCCAGTTTTAACTAGCAATTTTATTATTTTATTTTGCCTTACGTAATAGCCAAAAATATTATACTTTATTAATACTTGTCATTTTCTTGTTTTGTAACTAGCAATTTTCCACTTAATAATCAAACTGTTTTATAA
Source organism: Microlaimidae sp. YZB2_3 (assembly GCA_030248175.1). Classification (NCBI taxonomy): domain Eukaryota; kingdom Metazoa; phylum Nematoda; class Chromadorea; order Desmodorida; family Microlaimidae; species Microlaimidae sp. YZB2_3. Next base: position 2,101 of record JASAMX010007326.1, read on the forward strand.
GTAGCAATTTCCCACTAAAATATATAAAAGATCCGCAAAAAACAACGCGTATTGATGAAAATAGAAATATTGCACTGCAAATTGTGTTTAGTTTAATATTATAACTATAAAAGGATATATTTGTTAGGTCCAAAAGGTTTCGTATGAAAAATCGTCCAGCATATACAGTAATACATATGTGTATATGTATGTATGTATGTATGTATGCATATATGCAGTCAAAATAAAGCGTTACAGTTGCGAAAAATTATTCATTTTAGAGGGCTAACGGTAATTCCCATGGACCATGGACCAACTCGGACCCAACATGGACCCGCCCATGAGGGGTGAAACACTCTCTTTAACAATACAAATCAATATAAAATTGTTAGTTTTAACTTTTAAAAGGCTTACGCTTAGGCTTAGATTCACACTAAGCCTAAGCCTAAGCCTAAGCCTGAAGTGCACTAACAGTTTTATATTGATTTGTATTGTTAAAGAGAGTGTTTCACCCCTCATGGGCGGGTCCATGTTGGGTCCGAGTTGGTCCATGGTCCATGGGAATTACCGTTAGCCTTTTAGAGCGCAGTGAAAGTTAGAGAGAGCAAACTTTGATTTAGATAAATAAATGATTCTAGGACACGAGGGTACTAGACACGAGGGTATTGGACACGAGGGTACTGAGCTAAGAAAAAATACGTTTGCCACAAATATGTTTGGAATATGTTTTTTTAGACTAAATGAGCTGAGCTGAGCTGAATTAAATTTTAATCGTTTGAACGTGTAGACAATTAAACGTTACATAAAATCGCTTGGTTTTTAATTATAAATAATAGTTTTTCTTGCCTAAATATAATACAAGTTAATAATAAAAAACTACGTAATAAAAAATTTTTAAAAAATTGTACCCATTTACTTGACATATTGAATAAAATTATTAGATAAACCATCTAATAATTTTAGGTTGTATTAAACCAATACAATCTAAAAAGGACAGACATACATATAGCTCAAATTTTTGGTTCTCAAAAATTGACCGTATAAAATAATTTTGCATTAAAAAGGAGACCTATAACAAAAGCCTGTTTCGTCCCTTGTTTGGACAGGCTGGACAAATATGAGGAGAAGTTGGGACTTCTTCAGCAAACGCTTCCCGTCATATTTTTACAACATGCATATATAAAAAAATTTTTTAATGTTTTGAAAAATTATACATTGTATCGTTTGTTAATTTTGTGTCATTTTGTATATCTTTAATATATATTATTTATAAGGAAAGTGTTTTGTTACCTGATCTGGCGGGGTGTCCATGTTTCTTTTTGCCATTTTTCTGTGACACCGTACTATGACTTTAATTTTATTTAACAATTATTGTTTTTAAGAGGTAGTCAAGAGCACATTATTAACTTAATTTATATAGCGAAACTTTGAATTCTCACATGACCCCACCTGGAAATCGATATAATCCAAAACATTGATAATACAGCTATAATCATTGTTAAGGTCCTTCGAAATGGTGGAAGCCCAGTCCAAAACAAAGTTTTTGCTTTTTGGTTTTATATAGAGAATTTATTAAGATTGTTTTGGTTTTAGTAGTACTTTGTATTCACACATGACCCCACCTGAGAATTGATTTATTCCCCAACTTTAAATACAGTTGTCATGCCATAATTTAAGTTAAGGTCCATCAAAACGGTGGAAGCCCAGTCCAACACAAAGTAAGACATCTTATAGAAAAAACTTTTAGAATTGAGATAGAACAGCTTTGAATTCTCACATGACCCCACCTGGTTTCTGATTTAACCCAGAATTTAAAAAAGTAAAAACTATAAAGTTTCTACTTCCAAAATTTGGTCCATCAGAATAGTGGACTCGTTGACACTGCCAAGATTATTCAAAAGTTGAAAGTGTCAAAAATTGGGGTAGATTAGACAGGTATGACAAAAAAAATCTGTCTTATTGTTTCACAGCGAAAGCAAGTTTGCGGAAAGGCCGCTTCGGCCAAATCAACTCACCTACTTTTATCTGGGCTTGAGACCAACCTATTTTTGAAGAAGTGGTATCTTTCTGAGGCTGCAAGTTTCCAAATAAATAGGGCGAGGAATTACACTAACCTAGAAACCTTTACCACTAGATGTAGTGTCTTACTGAAGCTGTAAGTTTCTACAAATAGCGATAAGAAGGCCAGTATTTTTAGCACCTAAAAACCTATCTTACTGGTGGTAGTGTCTTATGACTGTAAGATCTTATAACTGGTTAAAGCCAGGATTTTGAGGCACCTAGAAACCTTACTTACTCGTGGTAGTGTCTTTTGACTATAAGATTCTATAACATAGGTTAGGCCAAGATTTTTAACGGAATATAGTGAATCTACTGTAGAAATAGATGATTTTGTTGGCAGGATATGCTCACTTCATTTTTTAATTACGCATTATTTTTGTATAAAAAATTTTTATTGAAGCTATATCGCCACATGTTGTTCCATTTTTTTTAATAGTAAACTTTCCAGACGGAACTTAAAAAGCAGACACTTAATTATATACTGTGCTCTGTATTTTTATATTAACATCAGAAAGTTATTAAGATCCCACGACGAATTAATTACCAGAACCGCCACATAAGCTTTATAAGACAGACGACTATGAAACGCGCTATAACAGCATATATGAACAGCTACGGACCTACCTAGCATTACAAAATTTTGGGTCCGCGGTCCCACCGCGAATATAGATCCTTGAATAAAAATTCCAAACCGAAACCCAAATAAACCACCAAAATAAAACCAATTCCAAAATTTTGTAACCTCTACCAATAATTAAGGCTATTTAAACGGCACCAAATTTTTAAAAGAAAATTTTTAAGAAAACCGCCAAAAAAAACCATGTCTAAATAAAAACCAAAAACCCCCAAATATCTCACCAGATATATGTTATATATCCCGGCTCAAAAAAAACACCACAATACAAAAAAACCCCCCCCCCCCCAGGTCATAGACTAAAGTATCCGATATCTCCATTAAACTGTTTTATCAAGTTTTAATCGGCTCTGCGTTTCCGTCTCTACGTTTTTCTGGCCATATGTTTGTATCTTTAGATTTATCCCCAAAAAAATTTCACATTACCAAAATTAATAATTTCTATGCTAATCTCGAAATAAAAATAAAAAACACCACAAAAAATTAATATTTATTATTAATTAATATTTATTATTAATTAATATTTATTATTAATTAATATTTATTATTAATTAATATTTATTATTAATTAATATTTATTATTAATTAATATTTATTATTAATTATTATATCTATTATTAATTAATTTCGAATCGACGTTGGTCGATTTGGTACCACATTTTAGTTTACGAACTAATTTTTGCGGTTAAAAAGAGTCAACATAGATACTGCAAGAATCTTTTATCCACTCCATAGTATTGTAATGTTTTTATAAATTTATTATGTTAGAAAAAAAAGTCTAGAATTGGAAAAAGCCACTCAAATTTGTGTCATTAATTAATGGCAAATTTTTTGTAAGTTATTTTTATAACTTAAGAAAAAACGACAAAAATAGTCTTGAAAATGCAGATAAAGTATCTTGAAATATATTTCCAAATTAAATAGGCTTAAAATCACTTATTTAAAGGACAAAGCTCCAGCGTTTCCTTCGCTTTAAATAAGCGAAGCTCAGGAGCATGATATTGGAGATCATGATATACAAGCCTATCGCAGTTCTGCCGCTCCTAATGAAGATCATGGATCAGAAGGTTAAATTGGAACATTTCCTAGCAGCCAAAGGAACAGCGAAGAATGGATTTAACCGAAGCAAGAATCTGTGCCACAACAGCAAACAGAAGAATGATATTGGAGGGTAAGGAACATCACTAGTATAAAGTTCACTTCAGGGCTCCAAATTTATTTCAACAAGTAATGATCCTGCACTTTTTTTGGTTCATGGTGGTGGTACTTTGATTTTATATTATGGTCTTGTTTTGTCATAAATTGTGCAAAATACGTTTATTATAATTATCCTGTTTTAGAACATTACTAAAATTTGGAAATACCTTTACCTAAATTCTCATAACCACTTTTCACGAGCAAAACTCCGAGTAATTCCTTAAAAAGAACCAGTCAAAAAGTTTAACTTATGAAAAATTTTTATTTGAAGTTGTACGTAGATTATAAACTTTTACTATTCAATTTTCGTTTTAAAAACAATTTGTCTAGTGTTTAAAGCAGAACGACCACAAAATTTTTTTTAAGCTTGCTTATACGTAACGAGTGGTACTAAACATATTCATGCACCACACACATACGCACAAATATACACGACATAATGTTAACTTTTTGCCGGGACACATTATTTTTTCAAAACGATCTTTTAGATTCGCGATTCTCAGTCAGCTGGGGGTAACACGTGAACAAAGAAATATTTTTTCTAACGATATAATAATGTAGTCATAAAGTGATCTGCGTTACGGATTTTGGGGAGAGTATACTAGAACCTTTTCGGCCACCGCGAAAATTTTGGTGGGAGTATCCGTAAAACATACCGTTTTTTAGGGTTTAGTATTGCGGCGACCCCCATATTCTTAAGGAGCGGACTGTCCTCCTGAGTAATACAAATTTGAGGGGATGGGGGTGGCGACACTTTTGTTAAGAGTATAACCCATCTGCCTATGCGTGTGGGTGTGACCGTTATGAAAATATCCCAAACAGCCCATGATCTACCGAAATTTTCTGTCTTACTCTTTTTTTTGAAAAATATTTTTGTTGCTAGTTTATGAGAATGAACAGTCAGTCGAGAATCGCCTGCAGTAAACATTAAATTATTAAGAAAAAACAGCTTAAAACTCAGTAACTGATTTTAGCTCCTAAAGATTGACAAATAAAAAAACTCAATACAAATCTATCATTTTGTGTTCACAAAATGTTTATTTTAATAAAAATTTTAAAAAATGTTTTAATAACAACAGCTTTGCCCTACCAAGACTTACGGTTAATTGAAATGACTTTAACCTTGTTCGATTTGTATATTACACAAAACCCAATTGGAAATAATTTTTATTATATAAAACATAAATTTTATGTTATCCAACACAATGCAGGACGTTTTGATGAAGTCTATAATGCTTCGTGTTTAGTTAGCAGTTTGAATATTCTATGTGTCATTCACATTTTCATCTTCATTATCAAAAACAATAGATGCCAAATCCTGACCAATCTTAATGAGTTTCATTCCTTCAGGCAGTTCAACGGGTTTGACTATGGCTTCTGCTTCTTTCTGTTCTCTTTTGGCTCTATAATAATATAATATAAGCAAAACACTAGTGATGTTCCCCGTAACTTTTAGTAGCTCCGGAGAAAGCTTAGGAGCTCCGGAGAAATCCCCGCCCTATTTTTGTACTAACTTCATAATGAGAAAAGAGTGATGCCATAGATTATTTTATCAAAATGTTTTTTGTAAATTAATTTTTTTTCAAAACTTATTTAAAACGCTGGAAATAGTCTTCGCTGAAGAGCCCGGCTTTCGCCTCAGGTTATTAGGGATAAAAAAATGCGTCCGAATTAAGGGGCGAAACGTATTTTTTTATCATATGTTTCATCTTTTAGTTTAAATGCACGTTTATACTAGTATTTCTTAATTATATATTAATTTTTGCATGATTAATAATAATATTCTATATTTATGTTATAGTAATATGGTGTTGGGTGTTTTTTACGTTTCTCCCATACTTTTTGTTTCTTTTTTTTATTAAAAATGCAGATAAAATCACTTTATAATGTATTTTAATCTTAAATAAGCTTAAAATTGCTTATTTAGGGGCCGAGCTCCGGAGCATGATATTGGAGGGTAGGAACATTACTAAAAAAAACCTTGTGATAAAACAAATTTTAAAATTTAAAATTTTTATTAAATTAAAATAAATTTTAATTTAATTAAAAACAACTTACATTTTCTTTTGTTTTTCTTCTTCTTTTTTCTTCACTAAAGCTTTTGCTATGGCTTCTCCGGCCGGTAATTGAACCGTTCTTGTAATTTCTTTGGGAGGTGGAAGGCTTGATAGGTCCTGTAAAAAATATTGATGAATTGAATAATGCAATTCATGGAAGTTAGGATTTTATTCAAATTTATTGTTATCTCAAATTAAATTAAAGTTAGTATAATCAAGAATATATAACACAAGAGAATGTCCGACTGTACACTAAATTTTTTACCAAAATTTTGCGAGAAAAGTCGCACTTTTGAATTCGTGTGCGACTTTTCTCGCAAAAATCCGCCATTTTCTGCAAGTTTTCCCGCGCTGCGATTTTTTACACAGTGTTAGTTTTCTCGCAGTGGGGACTGCGACTTCTTTCGCACTCTATGCTGCTTTATTCGCACTGCGATTATTTTCGCACTGCGAGTCTGGCTGCACAACAAAAAAAATAAAAACAAAGCGGAGCAAAAATTTTGTGTTTAAATGAGTAAAAGTCGTTTTTTTTACCTTAAGATGTTAAAACTTTTTAGTTTTAATAAAATAAAGTAACTTTCCAACGTTTTAAAATTAAATAAAACAAGTTTCAAAGTGTTTTACTCCATTGAAAATGACTACCAGCGTCTGTATTTTTTTGTTGCGGGCAGCTCGAGTGCGAAAATAATCGCAGTGCGAATAAAGCAGCATAGAGTGCGAAGGAAGTTGCAGTCCCCACTGCGAGAAAACTAACACTGTGTAAAAAATCGCAGCGCGGGAAAACTTGCAGAAAATAGCGGATTTTTGCGAGAAAAGTCGCACACGAATTCAAAAGTGCGACTTTTCTCGCAAAATTTTGGTCAAAAATTTAGTGTACAGTCGGACATTCTCTTGTCTTATATATTCTTGGTATAATTGTTACTTGCTTTTTCGCTTATTCATTATTGCATACCTAAATAAACTTTGCTTCTTTTTTACTTTTATAATAATTTTAAAAATTTATGTCTTATTGATAAATTTCATTTTAAAATCTTCTTGCATGTTTATTTTACAGCAAAATACACTTTTCAATTAAATTTTATTTTATTTTGTTTTATTATATCTTGCAATAACTTTTTGTTTTATTAGATAAAATAGCAAATAAACAAACTTCAATTTCTTTTTTGGCATTTATTTCGCTTTGTTGCAGAGGAATTTTCAAAGCTTTCGAAGTGGAAGGGATATCGTCAGGGAAATTACCATTTATTTCAAGCTTAGATTCGTCAATTTCCGTTTTGGCTATAACAATTAAAGTTTAGTTATTGACAATAAAGTCTAAAACCTAAAGACTTTATTATTAAAACAAACATATAGCCGAACTCTTTAAAGTATAAAAATAAATAAATAAAAATTCCCTGGCTATTGCCTTTTTTAGGTTACAATTGTAGAATCTGTTTCGCTGACTACAATAATATTTTTTTTAATGATAAAAGTTTTAATAAATCTTTTAATAAATCGCAGGTTTTTATTCACTAAAATTCTAATATTTTCACAAACACTTTGTTAAAATTTGCGAACAGGGTGTCAAAATAAAGTTAAACGTACACCTATTTTTTCGTAATGAAAACAAATATTTCGCATTAAAGGAGAAAATTTTTAAGTACAGAATGTCCAAAAAAATCCTATTATCGCTATTTTCGAAAGGTACATTATCTCTTAAACCGTTAAAAATACTTGGACGAAAAACAGTAAAGTTTTGAGGTACGTACAGGGTAAGGTTTTGTGAAAAAAAATCATCAAAATCGAAGACAAAATGTTTAACTCCTTAACTCAACTTTAAGAAATAAGTGACTTGCCTTTAAAAAACCGAAAACGACAGTTTTTAAAAAAATTGGTAATTTTTTCCATCAAAGTGATTACTTTTATACCAAAAACGCGGTGCAATATTATGTCAACTTCGGAATTAGATTAAACACTTAAACTACAATTAAAATAAACAATAGTATGTTATTTCAAAGTATTTTTTTTCTAAATTATTAGTTTTAATTTCCAGGATGCAAAAGCTTATCAAAACTCACCAGTACAAAGACCGTACAAAAATCGGTATTGATTGAAACCACTAACATTTATTAGACCACACCTTAAAGGTGCGGTGCGGAGTCAAACGTTTAGTCTTCGATTTTGATAATTTTTTCTAAAAACCTTACCCCTGCCCCCAATAGCCCACAAAACTTTTTTCAACAAAATACCTCCAGTGATTCAGAGGCCGTATCCGTACGCATAGTTCTTTTTAGAATTTTTTGGGAGGATTTGTAGGCTTGTATTTTTACACTGGATACTAAGCTACTGCCGTAAATTTTTTATGTTCTTATCTTTTTAATTTGTATATTTATGTGATAAAAACAATTACACTGATTATTCATCCTAAGAAACGAAACTTCAAAAGATCGGCAAAAACGTTAGAGAGATCTATGCATACGCCCTCAGGAGTTAGGATCCCCCAAAAATAGCATTTTTCGACAAATCTGTACGTGAAAATTTCTCAATGGGTATAAAAACTTATGTTACAAATTATTATACACTCAAAGAAAGCGGCTAATTTCTACTTTAATTTGATGCCTTAATTGTTAAAATTGTTGCAGTATTTGTCGAGGTATTGCGTTTTCCGTTCAAAAAACCCTCGATTTTTTCTTAAAAACATCAAGCGACGGGAAGGATTTGATCAAGTTTGCCCAACATTTTTGCCATCACTTGGTATTTTTAGCGAAAAAACCGCGGGTTTTTTGTACGGAAAACGCTAACCTAGAATGGTTTCGGCTTCTGCTCTTCGGGAGCAAATTTTTTCGTGCTGAGCCAATTCTGCTTGGGGAATGTAGTGAGTAGAAGAATATCGACAGATTTCATAGAGTCCATTATATTTCTAAAAATTTCGAAGGTTATAGAAGTTGAAAATGGTTCCAAATCAACTAAAAAACTTTTGGGTTTTACAATAAAGCAATAAACGTTGTTTAACAGATAAGAAAAATAAATTATACTAAAATAACTTAGTTCAATTGGTTTTTTGAAGGTTGTTTTTTCTAAATTTAAAACTGTTTTAAAAAATAACTTCAGCGGCATGTTTTTTGAAGATTTTAAAACTGTTTTTTCATAAAAAATAGATAGTATTCCGTTTATTTACATTTAGAAGATCTTTCGCTTCATTTATATAATAATATATAGATAGATAGATAACATGCCACTGCCGCAACTCCTAGAACCCTTGGTGCTCTTATCGGGTGCACAAAATCGACAATACCAAAGACAAAAAAAAACAAACCATAGCCTAACATAACCACAGACAACTATAACAAGATTAAATTAAAACCAGAAAAAATAAATTAAAGCTAAAACCAGGATAAAACAGCAAATCCAAAAAAAAAAAAAAAAAAGAATAAAGAAAAAAAGAGAAAAAAAAAACAAAAAAAGAAAAAAAAAAACAAACAACACAACAAAACCCACCCCGAACCAAAAACAAAAACAAACCAAAAAAAAACAAACCACCCAAACGCAAAACAGAAATATTTAATTAAAGACAGTTAATATGAAAGTTAGTTATATTAATACAGTAATACATAAAAGCTGTTAAGGGAAGAAAGCAGAGGGGAAATGATAAGGGAAGAGAGAGCAGAGATAATTTTAAGTAATTGCAACTGAAAACGTATATTATAAAAATTTTAGTAACTGTATGTAATACATAACAGCTGTTACAAATTTAGCTTAAATTACAGTTTTAAGAATTGGAGTATGGTTAAAAGCATTAAACATTTACTACTGCAGGAAATAACAACTAATAAAAAAGCCATGAAAATATTAAGCTAACAGTGACAAACTCTTTGACACTGCCAAGATTATCCAAAAGTTGACAGTGTCAAAATTGGGGCAGATTGGACAGGTAGGACAGAAAAATCTGTCACATTGTCCCACAGTGAAAGCAAGTTCATGGAAAAACAGTTTCAGCTAGACCAACTCACCTACTTTTATCTGGGCTTGAGACCAGCCTATTTTTGAAGCAGTGGTATCTTGCTGAGGCTGCAAGTCTCCAACTCTATAAAATAGGGCCAGGAATTGCACTAACCTAGAAACCTGTACCACCAGATGCAGTGTCTTACTGAGGCTGTAAGTTTCTACAAGTAATGATAAGGCCAGGATTTTTAGCACATAGAAACCTATCTTACTAGTAATAGTGTCTTATGACTGTAAGACTCTATAATTAGTTAAGGCCAGGATTTTGAGGCACCTAGAAACATTACTTACAGTGGTAGTGTCTTTTGACAGTAAGACTAATATAACTATAGTCCATACAAAAATGATGCGGACTGGCGACAAAACTCGAACTTTGAAATGTCATATATCCATAACGGAGGTTAGAATATGTGCGGGACATATATGGGAGCATAGCTTAGACTCTTGGCTATTTTTTGAAAAGGTTAGGAAAAAATGTTTTCCGATGACGTCATCACTACAGCCGATGCAGTGAAAAAAACCTGGTCCAAAAAAAAAAACAAAAAAACTTTTTTATTAGTACGAGATAAGAAACGCCGCTTAGTATGCTGTTACTTTTCTGAGTTTTTTTGTTGAAAGTTTGAGCGAAATCGGCTCGCTTAAATTTTTTCTATATTGCGTTGAATGCGCGCGGTTTTCGCGAATTTTTGCCACGCTAATACACTGTCCGAATTATTTATTTTGTTTTGCTTCCTGCTCGAAGTGTGTACTATATCGATCATATTGTTATATATTAAATGTCTGCCAATTTTTATTCCTTACTTTTTGACCTAAAATTTTTTTTGGGGGGTTGACCCCCCGAGGGCTAGGGGGGCCAAACACGCGAATGCTTTGTTTTTTTTTTGGCCAGGGACCGGTTCCAGAGATCGACCTAAGTTATTTGCGCACCTAACTCTTAGGTGCCTACCTAAATTGCTTAGGTGCCCACCCAGCTAGGTGGGCACCTAAGCAATTTAGGTGGGCACCTAACTTTTGTTCCACAAATCGCATTTAGGTGCGCACCTAGCTGGGTGGGCACCTAAGCCGTTTAGGTGCCCACCTAACTCATTTAGGTGCCCACCTAAATGTGTGCTCACGCATTTGCTGATTTTTAACTCGTACGTACGGTTCAAAATATTTTTCTTTTTTGAAGATCGTCCAAAACTTGTGTTTCATAAAAAATCGTAAAAATGTAGGGAACCCCCTCCCCCTCAAAAAAAAACAAGAAAACAACTATGCTTCTAATAGAGGGAAGTGCTTGGGTGGTACTGTCTTTTTTCACGATGTATGTCCATAATAAAAGGATGTTTTTTATTATGCTAAATCGACGCTAATGGCGCCTAGAATTTCACGTTGACACCTTAGATTTTTGGCTAGAAACGTATTTTTTGGCAGTTTTTTATCAACCAAAAAAAAAATTTTTTTTCAGTTTTTAAAAACCAATTTTATAATTTTTTTCGCACTTCGCTTTGCTCAGCGCGTGATTTTTTCGAACTTGTTTATGATTGTAAACAACATATTATACATAGTAGTGATGTTCCTCGGAGCAGAACTCCGCTTTTAGGAGCTCCGGAGAAATCCCCGCAGCTCCGCCCTATTTTTGTACTAATTTTATGAATAATTAAAAAGTAAAGTCATAAATTATTTTGCAAAACATTTTTTTGTAATTTAAATTTTTTTGAAAACTTATTTAGAACCAAAAACAAAAATATTTTTTCCTAACCTTTTCAAAAGACAGCCAAGAGTCTAAGCTATGCTCCCATATATGTCCCGCACATATTCTAACCTCCGTTATGGATATAACATTTCAAAGTTCGAGTTTTGTCGCCAGTCCGCATCATTTTTGTATAGACTATAGTTAAGGCCAGGATTTTGAAACACTAGAAACCTTACTTATTAATTAGTGTCTTTTGACAGTAAGACTTTATAACTAACTAAGGCCAGAATTTTTACCACCTAGAAACATGTACCACTAGATGTAGTATCTTACTAAGGCTGTAAGTGTCTACAAATAGCGATACGGCCAGGATTTAAGGTAGAAAAAAAAGGAAGCTATAAGATTAATACAAAGGGAATAGGGTAGGATAAACAAAATTGAGAATGTAAACAGAAATACCTCTACTTACCCTGTAAATTTCCACTAATGATGAACAGCAGCTAATTGACAAATATCGGCTATAGCTATAGACTGTGGTGACATTTATCACCCATCTACCAGTTTTAAAAATATCTATAGTGACACTAACATTTTCTGATTTATAATAATAATATAAAACTTTAAACAACAGCAATAAACATAATTCACTTACAGCACGACAAAGAAATAAATGATTGGGATATAATGTGACAGGCACAGCATTTGCACAATAGCAACATGAGACTTTCGCAGATTGAAATTTTTTGGCAGCCATTGGTTTAAAAGAATTCTAAAACAATTCAGAATTAGGAAAAGAAACCTTTTTAGCTTTGGGTGGGGGTTTTGATAACTTTTATATTTTTAAAAATTGAAAAACTTATCAACTTAGCAAAGCCACCGGGGGCTTTGCTCCAGACCACCGCTTTTCGCAACCTCACTATTTTATACATAAATTCTGGTTAATGCCAGTTAGCCACGATAAACTTTGGATCGAAAAGTGTTTTGGAAGGATCCTTTCTATGACAGTTTTTTCAAAACAGTTTTGTAACAGAGTACATATTTATCGAGTATTTTTCATAGCTGAACAGCTTCATTTTAGGTAATAAACATTATAAAATCTACTAGAAAACGCAAATTAACGGGAATTTGACAATTCCTAAAAATTAAACGTTCTTAATGCGGTCCTGGGGTCGGTTGTTCAAAAAAATAAGGGAGCCCTTAACTTGAGAGACCCCTTAAATTGGGGCCATCTTAAATCTTTGCGTTGTTCAAAACTCGCCAAGGTACGTACCTTTATGTTGCGTTGTTCAAAGATAGAGTACGTACCTTTAATCTCGAGATAAGTTGAAAATTTAAGTTGACTATTGAAGGTAGGTAACTTACCTTTTTTAAATTCAATTTTGTTGGTCTTTTTCCGCTAAAAACTTTTAAAATAAGCAATTTATATCTTATATTGAATATGATAAAGAATAAAAATAAAAAAAATTCGAAAAAAGCTCTATTTAACTAAATGTTTGATTTTTAAGCATTTTTCCTTCAGGAACTGCTTGCAAATCACCGTTTTGTTTTGCTACTATTACATTTTGCGTAAATAGACAACTTGTTGGTTTTTACCAATTTTAGTGGGATTTCTTAAAGAGTTATAAACAAAAACAAAGAAAATGGTTTTTTACTTAATTTAAGGGCTCCAAATAATACAGTGTTAAAATGTCTAAAGGCTGGTTTATACTTATGACAAAACGTCCTTTAAACAAAGTCAAAAGGACAATTTTATAAAAGCCAACACGTCCTTTGGACTTTTTTTTGGACGAAGTATGAATGCTACTTAAAATATGTATTAAAATTTGTACTTAAAATTCCTTTGGATTATGTCCTTTGGACAAAGTCCAAAATCCAAACGGAAAAGTCCAAAGGACAAGAAAGTATGAACAAGTTGTTCTTTGGACATAGGACAAAGTCCAAAGAACGTTTTTACGCTGTATTTGTCCTTTGGACAAAGTCCAAAGGACTTTTGTCCTTTGTTCAAAGGACTTTTGTCCTTTGTCCAAAGGACGTTTTGTCATAAGTATGAACCAGCCTTGACATTACATAATATTTTAAGTTTCTGGCAATTTTTGGGCAATATAATCCAGTGATACTGCTTTTGAACAAAACAGCACTAATAATAAGTGCAAAAACTAAGGTGAAAACCACTAAGGTACGTACATTAGTTTTGAGGTACGTATATCTTATCCACTAAGGGGCTCCTTAAGTTTTTTGAACAGAAGGAGCCCCTTAGTGGATAAGGTACGTACGTACCTTTAGTCAACGGCCCCTCAAGTTAGGTCGATTTTTAAACACCCCAATTTTTTAGTGTTCTGGATGGAAGCTGGACTAAACCACGCGGACGTGTAAGTACAAAAATAGTTAAAGAAAGGTAAAGAACGGTCAAATAGGACTTAATTACACTACAAACACACCGAGGCCCATTATTAAACTCGACCCGAAAAAATTTAAAATGAAACATAAGTACAAGCAGTTTAAAATAATTTTTAGTTCTTATTTTATAGTTTTAAGATCACATTAGAATTATGCCTAATTTTAACAAAGCAGAAAAAAATGCTAGAACAAATATAATTATTTGTTCTAATTTCGACATGAAAAATGTCCGCTTTTAATGCTGTAGTAATTAAAAATTTTTTAATCTCGTGGCTATAAATCGTAAATTTTAAATATAAAATTATAAAGCATTATACATTTTCACTATTATCATTCTTGTGTATAAATAGATAAGATAAAGTTTTATTAAAGTTTATTAAATACACTAACAAAACATAACAAGAAACAAGATTTTCAAAAAGTTAAAATTAATCACTGTAGAAACACAGTATTGACTACTGATCGCAATAGAAACCGGTATTTCAAAAAAAAAACAACAAACAAAATCATTTCAGTAAAAACATGGTAAAAATTATAATTGGAATATGATTCGAAGATGTTTTTAGCACAATAAATCTCCAAGTAATTTAAAATACGGTATAATTTATTGTTTTCTTCCAAAATTGACCATTGTGTTTTTTAACATACTGTAAAATTCCGGGACAGAAAGAAAAAATTACCTTAGGGCCTGAGTTTTATAATTCATTTTTGTCATCAGCTTTCCCTGTCTTAAACAGAAAATCGTTTTAGATACCAAGTATAATAACAACACCCAACAGTTATTTAACCGTGATTGCTTAAAATACCCCCGGTGAAACACTTTGAAACTCTTGTGTCATTTCCAATTGTTAAATAAAACGCCAGAATGTTTTTTTTTACAAAACGAAGGATCACAGCTGTCCGAGCAAAGTTTCGATTTCTTCCACCGATTTCAAAACTACACCACCGGCCTCCGGAGATTTAATGATGGCTATTTCTACATTGGTGGCGGACACTTTCTCTTCCATTACCTGTTTTAAAATACCCAACGCCACTTTCTGCGCTTCTTCCAAAGTTATTGACTGAAATAAAATAAATTCTCTCTTTGGATTAACGCAAAACGTAACTGTTTGTCTTAACAAAAAACGAAACCGTAATTTAGAATTTTTTACCTTGTGAAGTACCTTATTTATTAATTAATTTTTCGCCTTTAAAAATAAAATAAACTAATAAAAACTTTATAAACAAAAAAACATTTAAAAAATTTTGGACATGAATTTTTAAGAACCATTATAATTTCAAGGTTGTTTAAAAATACTTTTTTGCTTATTATCATGAACTAAATAAAACGCAGAAATATACGATTTACTAAACATACTAAAATAAATTGTTATCATATTACCTCGTGATATTGCTCTTTTAAAGTTTGTTCGGCGCCTTCTGAAGCAGCTCCAATGGCTTTTGCTAGGCAATCGATAAAAGTGCCAGAAGGATCCATGTGGTAGCTGCAAAATTAATAAACGCTTAAAGTTATTTTTTGAATATTGAAAACCCATGTTACACCCTACCCTACCTTTTTCCTTTGGAATTTTTCAATGGAACCCTTCCCAACCACTTGTGCCAGCAAAAGTGTCTTCTGCCCCCTTTGGGTTATTACTGTTGTTGCATTTTTTGATCTTATCGCCCAAGGCAGACTATGACAATAAGTCGTGAGGGAGCGAACACAAATTAACTTCCATTAAGTTATGTTAATTAACAAATTAAGTTCCTTCATAGTTGAAGACAATTCGTTAAACATCGGTACCGAACGATCAGGGGCGTAGCCAGGATTTCGGAAAGGGGAGGGGGGTTGTACTCCATACAAATTTTTCGAAAGGGGGGGTTGTACTCCAAATTTTCAAAATACTGTAAAAAAGGCATTAAAAAAGGGTAAATTTTTTTGCGCTTCGCGCTAGGTGATACTTTTTGTTGTTATTTGCATTGTTTTTTTAAGTTAAACTTGAAAAATTTCCGGTTTAAAAAGGTATAACATTAAAAATCGTGCGATAGTACGAAGAAATTTTCTAAAATTGTCTTTGAAATTCATTAAAAACATCACTTAAATGTTTAAAAAGGTATATAAATGTCGCGAGGGAATTTTTTAAAATTGTTCTCTTCGGACCCCCAAATTTTTACCTCCGCCAACCTAAAAGGGGGGTTGCCACCCCTACAACCCCCCCTGGCGACGCCCTTGCGAACGATGCTGGCAACCTTCTCGCTGGAGTCTTTACTGCGTGCACTGTTCACTCATTCCAAGAATTTATTTAAGTCGCCTATTATTTTTTTCAACGTCGTATATGAACAGCAAAGAGGTTCCTGCAAGATTAGTTGTAAAGATTTACCAATTGTTTTGCCAAATGGAAACCTGTCACGCGTTTTCGAAGTACAACAACAATACTCTAGCCATGCCACGCTGGACTTATTTTTATAGACAAAAAAACCAACAACCAGCTGCCACTTGTAAGTTAACTATGGGTATAAGTTTAAGTCAAAATTAAAAACACAATTATATAGTAAAAAACAGTACCTTCGTCAATTTTATGCCTTAATTTTGTCAATGAAATTCTATATCAATGCTAAAACACTTAAACTAATGATTTAAAACAACTTTGTTTCGAAACCGGATTTCCTGCTTTAGATTCGAAACTGGTTACACCGGGTCGGGCCTTGCAGTCATTAGGCCTCTCTCCAAAACATTTAGAATGTAAACGAAATTTATTTTTCGAGTCCTTTTCATCTCCAGCCTCGAAATTTCGCTTTTGACTCTTTAGGAATTTTAACTGCCACACGAGAAAAATTTTACAGTACTATTATCCTACGATAAAGATTTAGGTAAATCTTTTATGAAAAATATCAATTTTTAACACAAATCCCCATTTTACACACTGTTTAAACCTAAATTAGCATATTTTATTTAATAAAGTGTAGTACTATTCCAGAAAAGTGCGACAAAAATATGAATGCACTGTAAGGTCTCGAAAAAGATTTTTTATAACAATGATAGAAACGAATGAAAAAGTCAAAAGCATATATCGTCGTTACTACGGTAAAATGAGGCACTGTCATTAGAGGGGTCAGTTAAGGTCCAATTGTCTGAAGCAAAATACGAATACCTTTAAACCATTAAAGGTTTACTAATTGTTTTTTATAAGATAATACTACGTTTTATTAAATAAAAAGCGATATTCTGGTATAAAAAGAGTGTAAAAACATGAATTTGTGTTAAAAATTTACGTTTTTGAAGGAAAATTTAGTATAAAAAAGTACTTAAAATTTTCAGAGGGGGAAAGGGGGGAGTCAAATTCTAAATTCTAGAGAGGGGAATAGGTAAGAAAGGGGGAGGGGCAGGGTGGGGTCCACCCCCTCCCCTCTAGACGAAATTTTGGGACCCCCCCCCCTTGGACGAAAATCTAGGGGGTGCCCCTCCACCCAAATTTTTGAATTTTTTACCCCCGACCCCCCTCTAGAATTTTAAATCTGACCCCCACCTCTTTCCTCGGGAAATTTTAGGTACTTTTTTATACTAAATTTTCTTTCAAAAATGAGAATTAAACACATATTCATGTTTTTACACCCTTTTTACATTAGAATATAACTTTTTATTCAATATAATGTAATGTTATCCTATATAAAGAACAATTATTAAAGTTATTATGGTTTAAAACTGTTTTGCTTTGGACACTGGACCCTACCTGACCCCCCTCTAGATTTCGAAATTTGGAACCGCGGTTCGACCCCCTAAAAAGCTAGGGGGGTCCGGACCCCCTCTTAGAATTCAAAATTCGATTTACTCCGGGTAACCACCCACCCTAGCTTCCCGGACCGTTCTTATCTATGGAGGGGGGTCAGGGTAAAAAATTTGGGGGGGGGCGTTCCCTGGATTTTTTAGGGGGAGGGGCAAATTTTTAAGGCTAGATGGGGTGGACCCCAACATAGGTGGACGGGGGATGGTTGGGGGGTTATACTCCCCCCAAAAATCCCGATTATAGCCGACTCCCCTCCCCTAAAATTTGGGGGTACCCCGGACACCCCCCTAAAATTTGGGGGTTCCCAGTACTAAAAACACCAAAAATGGGGTATTTGAGGTATACCCCAAAATTTTTTTGAGACACCCCTCCCTCCAAATTTCGGGGGTCGGGTATACCCCCCAAATCCCAGAGGCTGCCCACCTATGACCTTACGGCCATTTTTTTTAAAAATTTTCTTGCGCTTCGCTCCGCTCAACGCTCGACTAATTATAATAGTCTCCACTTATAAATTTGAGTTACTTTGTTTTGTGATCTTGGTATCACCACGCTGGACCCCCCACCCCCTCCCCCTTTAGATTGTTATACAGTGGGATTAAAAATTTAAAGGTTAGGAGAAGTAATTTTAAAAACATTTTCTCGCACTTTGCATTGCTCAGTTGTAATTCAATGTACTCATTTTTCAGTTGTTAATGTATTAGAAATCAAAAATTTTAATGCATCAAATTGTGTGCGCGAAACGCGGAAAATTGTTTTAGCCTTTTTATAACGTTTAAGGATTTGAAACCCCTGGACCCCCCTTTTCGAAAATTTTGTTCAGGGTTTGACCCCCACCCCCTTTCCCAAATACTGGCTACGCCCATTGACCCCACCCTACCCCTCTTTTCATCTATGGTAAAAACGCGAAAAATTCGAAAAACTTTATCCAGAGTAATCACCCTCTTGCCACTTTCCGGCACCGCGCTCACTTATGATAGTTACCATTTTTTTTGTACCACTTTATTTTGCGAAAATTATAAAAAAAATCCTTACAGTTGCGGTCCCGTGTGGTCCCAACCGCCGAAGAGCAGAGCCACACCGAAAGGGCGACTCATTCTGGCGCCTTTGGCGTCGTCATCGCCGAACTGCAGGGCTAAGTTGGACACAGCCTGAGTCACACCTAAATGTTTTTTTAAATGCTTACATACAATTATGGTGATTGTGAAGTCAAAGATTTTTCAACATCATAAATAAACTTTCTCATCAGAACTTGTAATTTTGTGGATTATTTATGCTCATTTGGGATACTCGAATGTGAGAAAACATTTAGCCATTTTTTTTAAAACACGAGAACATCACTTGAATAAGCAAGAAAAATTACGGCTAAATCAAAAAGCTCATGCTTTCGTAAACAGTCTATTATTTTTAAATTACTACAACAATAAGAAATACAAGACGGCATCTGAACTGTGACCAAAAGTCTAAAATAAAAAATTCTGACTTTTACCTCCATGACATTATTCAAAACGTATCAAACCGAATTTTAAAACTATATTTACACAATGTTTCGCGTTTTTATTAAAACTCAAAAGCAAATGACAAATAAAAGGCTCCAAAAAAACTATAAGCTAAAAAAACAACACAAGAAACGCAACATTAATGAAAAAAATTTCAGACAAAAAATATCCAACTGTCCATAATAATATCAATATTTATGTGAAAGTTTTTTTGAGTTCAGCAGCAAAAAAACTCATAAACACTTGTTTTGTAGACAAAAATATAAATCAAATCTCCCTCCATTATATAAATTTCTGTGTTGTAAAGAGTCTTTTAACTAAAGCAATTTGTTTAACTAAAAAACTAGTATGTATAGCATTGTATTTAAAAGCTTTTACAATTAAAAACCAAGGAAAACATGTTTTGAGTTGTTTAATACGTTTTGAAAAATTAAAGTTTACAAAAAAATATGACAAAATAATCTAATAAAATTACTGAAATAGTAAAGTTAACAGATAAATAGGGCTTATCTTAGCTTTAATGAGCACCGGGAAATGTTGCCTCTAACTAAGCCACTGCTTATCTAGAGAAGCGAGGTAATGGCAGACTGGTTCAATCAAATTTATATTGGATGCATAGGTGACAGGAGTGGTTGGGGGGTTATACCCATAGGTGAGAAAGAGGGGCAGGGCTGGGTTTTTTTTTCGCCGGCGCCTAGGCGCCAGCTGGCGCCTAGCCTCCAAATTTTAGGCGCCAGCACAGAAATCTAGGCGCCAATAATATAAATTTTTTTCCCATGTCAACAAATGGGACCAATATAATAGTTTTTTTAGTATGTCATCCGACGGCCGACGGCCGAGATGCGGCCAGTCGGATCTTTAACGAAAAGCCGAATGCCGCCCCACGACCGGACCAAAGCCCCCGCACGCCCGGCGCCAAAAGCGCAGCCATCAGCAAAGCCCCAGCCCTCCGGCGGCTGCCCCTCCACCAGCCTCCACACCGCCCCCCCTCGCGGGCCGACCTCTCTCACCGCTCCCACGAACCACCGAAAAATATACATGGTACCATTACCATGTATAAAAGCACATTTTGAAGCTTTCACGATACGCTAGCGTCACAATAGTTTCTTGTACGAAATATTTTTTACTAAGAAATATTTAAAACAAATGCCGAAATAATAGGCATTACGCATCTCAACAATCGATTCTCAGGAAAAAACACATCAAGAAAAAGCCTTCATTCTCCAGACAGTTCAAGCTCCGCAACGGAACGCAAAAAGCAGCAAAAGCCAAAATCAAAGAGCAAAAGAAAAAAGGCAACTCAAAGACCCTCACAAAGGCGGCAGACCCCTACACATCAACACACGATCAAAACAAACACCGACCACATCAATCCTTACCACAGCAAGAAGGCCGAAAACACAATAAACGAGTAGCCACAGACGCAAACACAACGACGGGGATAAAAATTCTGAAAATAGACTAAATTTTACCAGAACAGTTAATTTATTTTTGGATGACATTGAAATGCCCATGTTTAAAACGAACCAATTTTATTTTTTAAAAATAACAAAATTTCACAAAAAAAAATAAAAACATAACAAAAAAAAGGCCACCGCCAGCCTCCTCCTTTTATTCTTATTTGGTTGTGTTTCGTCGGTTCAGATATAGTCCAAAAAAAAAACCAAAAAGCAAACCCCCCAAACCCCAAAACTTTTTGTTTTATATGCTAAAAATCCAAAAAAAACACATTTTTTTTTCTTTTTTCAATGCTTAATTTCTAAATAAGTAAAATTTTGTCAAAGGATTATTATTTACTAAGAAAACATTGGCACAAACCTAGAAAATCATTGAATAATTTGGGGTTGGCTTGGCTGGCATAATTTTAATATTAATATGTTTATAATCAATTTTTGCTTGGCATGTTTGGTTTAAAATTTGTATATTATGGGTTTTTATACAGGTTGTTAACATTATTTTTTCTTTATGTTTGCACTGGACTTACTCCTATTTGGTTTAATTTTTTTAAATCTAAAATTAAAATTGTCGTTTGTTTAATGAGTTAGAATTTTGGGGCAGGATCTCTAATAACTTACTAAACTAAATTAAAATTATTGATTTCATATCAATATCAAAGAATTGATAGTTTTTTACGTGAAACAGATAGAACAGTTTGCAAGAATCATAAAAAAATTTTATGTACTTTTTAAGCTAAATTAAAGATAAATTAAATTCTTTCTAAAAATTTTAAAATTCTTGCAATATCCCAGCAAATAATGATTTTATTAGAGAGTAATTTTAGGTTTCGATTAAAACTAAACTTTATTAATAGTCTTTTTAATATTTTTACTTTAAACGGAATTTCTCGGGGTTAAAAAATATAATTAATTAGCAGTATTACCTATATGCCACAAGAAAAATGAATAAATTATTAATAAGCTCAAAACAATCACGCGCTAAGCTAAGCAAAGCGCGAGAAAAATTTTAGAATTCGGTCTTTTAAAACCTTGAAAATTTTGTTTCTTTTTTTGTCTATTTGTCTAAAAAAAGCTAAAAAGTTGTAAAAAAAAAGGTGTCTAGCCAAAAATCTAGGCGCCAGGCTGGCGCCTAGGACCAAAATTTTAGGCGCCAGTGGGAAATTCTAGGCGCCAGTGGCGTCGATTTGGAATAAAAAAAGCTAGGGGAAGGGTGGGGTCCAGCCCCCCTAGCCTCGAAATTTTGGAACCCCCCCACAGATGAAAATCCAGGGGGCCTCTCCCCCAAATTTCCGAATTTTTTACCCTGACCTCCTACTGAAATTTAAAATTTGACTCCCCTCTTTTCGGGAAAATTTTAGGAGGTACTTTTTTATACTAATTTTTTTTCCAAAAACGTGATTTTTTAATACATATTCATGTTTTTAGACCCTTTTTACACCAAAATACCACTTTTTATTCAATAAAATGCAGTATTATCTTATAAAAAGAACAATTATTAATGCTATTATGGTTTAAAACTGTTTTGCTTTGGACACCGGACCCCACCTGCCTCTCTAGATTTTTCTAAAAAGCTAGGTGAGGGTACAGAACCCCCTGGGACCCCCTCCTAGAATTTAAAATTCGATTTACTCCGGGTAACCACTCCCCAGCTTCCCGGACCGTTCTCACCCATGGTTATACCCCCTCCCAAAAAAAACCGATTATAGCCGACACCCCACTAAAATTTGGGGGTACCCCGGACACCCACCCCCCCCCCCAAAAAAAAAAAAAACATTTGGGGGGTCCCAGTACTAAAAACTCTAAAAATGGGGGTATTTGAGGTATACCCCAAAATTTTTTTGGACACCTCCTCCTCCAAATTTTCCAGGTACGGTATACCCCTCATGGGCGGGCAGCCTCCCGGATTTTAGGGGGTATACCCGACCCCCGAAATTTGGGTACACTGAAATGTTTTTGGGGTATAATTCAAATACCCCATTTTTAGCGTTTTTAGTACTGGGACCCCCCAAAATTTAGGGGGGGTGTCCGGGGTACCCCAAAATTTTAGGGGGGTGTCGGCTATAATCGGGATTTATTTTGGGGGGTATAATAACCCCCCTGCCCACCTGGTTGGATGTACATGTATCAATGTAATAATGTAATGGATTTGGTCAGTAAGTAGCCAGTGGCATAAATTATTTTAAAAAAATATGAATTGTTTTTTATTTAGAATAAAACTCACCTTCAACGCTCATGTTTCTACCATAATTAAACCAATAATTTTTAGATTCCAAACGAGCTTTGTCTACTAATGTTCTACTATCAGCAATTAAACCACTGTAAGCACATGCTAAACAAACAAAGTATATTATTATTTTCTAAATATTAATAAGGAAAAACCTCATTATCACATACAGCCCACCACGTAGGTGAAAATGAAGGAGGTTAGGAGGCAGACCTGTGCACGGTCTGGAAATGCCCCCCGTTTTATTGGAGGATTTGCATCTCCCGTCCAAAAATGAAAAAGTACCTAAAAATTATGGCGCCATTTTTCACCTATTGTGACGCCATCATCGAAATTTTTTGCAGTTTTTAGCCTATTACAATGCATTTTATGCCATTTTAGACCTATTTCATCTTAATTTCGCTTTTTATCCTCTTTTCCTTCTTTTTTTTTCTTTCTCCCCTGCTTTTACAAAAAAGTTGCACCCTCCCATTTTGGAATTGGCCGCACTCTCCATAAAAACCCGGGGGGCAGTGCACAGGTCTGTAGGAGGTCTTGTAATTACCTTTAATTTCCTCTTTTCTATTAGGTACACATTTTTAATGCGTAGCTGAAAACTTAATTTTAAAAAGTTTTAGAAATTTTTTATTGAAAAATAACAGTTACTTAAAACTTCACTAATAAAAACATTTTGGAATTAATTGTGAGCTTTTAAATTTAATTCGTATTAATTTTTACATTGAATTTAAACATACCAATGTGTTTATCGATTTTAAATATTTTTTCCATACTGGAGGGTATCATTAAGGGAGATGTTATTCTTTTTTCAACAGCTAAACAAACTCCTTCTGATGTTTTAATTCCTACAGCCGTAGAACCGAGCTAAACAAGAAAACATAAGAAATCAAAAACAAGACTCCCAAAAAATAAATTAAAGATGAATTCTATCAAGGTGAAATTAGCAGGGTGACTTCTAACTGCCTTCAAACTTAAGCTTTAAGGTCAAAATAAATGTTTTAAGCAATAAAAAGCTCAAAAATTGAATAAAAAAGGCTTTTTGACCAAATTAAAATTTGTTACCTATTTTTTTCAAAATCGAAAAATGATATGGGTAAAATTCACTCCAGAAAAAACGATAATGCGTTTTTCGGATTTTAACTTCCCTCCTCCATAATCCGGGTTTACTCCCCTCCCCCATAATCCGGGTTTACTCCCCCCCCCCACTTTGGACCAACTTGTTTGTGTATGCTGTGATCTGTCTGGAAATGCCACCTCCTTCCACCGCTAAAAAATTGAAAAAGTAGGTACTAAAAAATCATTGCACCATTTTTGACCTATTTAGCAAAATTTTTGCAGTTTTAAGCATTTTTAAACGCATTTTAAGCCATTTTAGACTCTTTTTTACTTAAATTTCGCTTTTTTGCCTTCTTTTTTGTTTCTCTTTACCCCTGCTTGCCCTCCAGTTTTATTACCTCTCTTGTTTTAATAAAATTTAGGTCAAAAATTTGTCTTGGAGGAAGAGATAGACTACCAGGGGTCTTGAAGGGGAGGCCACAGACATGGATCGATAGATGGTAGCCCTTGGTGATCTATGTGCATAGATATGGGTGGATGGATCCCAGCCAGTGGCGTGCCCATGATTTCATTTGGGGGGCGGTCTGGGGGGGGGGGGTAAATACTAAGCCTGAAGGGGATCTGGGGGCAGCAGCCCCCAGATATTGGGGTCTGGAGGGCGAAAGCCTCCCCCCAGCGGGCCCTTGTAAGGGGGGTCCGGAGGAACAGAATGCCCCACGGGGGAGAAAATTTTTAATTTAAGGCGCTAAAATACAATAGAAATTTTAATTCCAAAAGATACTTATTACAAACTTTAAGGTTTTTTATATCTATACATTTAAAACATGTGTGCCTGTCTAAATTCCAGGCGTGAGGAGGAGGGTTGACAAATGGTTTATTACCGTTATAAAATCACAGAAAATTTCCGTAAAAGGCGAAACATACCTCTTTTGGTGTGTTTCTGCCTTAGCTGCTACACTTAATTGACTCAGTCGTTAAGTGGCTCGGTACGCAGCACCTATAGTACTCTATAATATTCTTTTTTATCACAAAAATTTAATTTTGCTCTATTTTTCTAAACACTCACCTTTTACAGCTAATAATCAAAACCAAATTTAATCAAATATTCAATCACTTTGTACTGCTGGCCCTCTTGTTTTTGGTATTGCTTAGTTGTTTACTATTAAGCTCATTCTTAAATTGTATGTGGGGTTAGTCTTGTTTGTGCGTGTGTATGTGTGTGTGTGTACGTGTGTGTGTGTATGTGTGTGTGTTGTGTGTGTGTGTGTGTGTGTTTGTGTGTGTGTGTTTGTGAGTGTGGTTGGGCGTGTGAGTGTGGTTACGCGGTAGTGTTTATTTATCTGTGTCTATCTATACATGCGCTCATGGGTGTGTGTGTGTGTCCGCGTGTATATGCGCCAATCTATGTGTATGTGCGCTTGTTTGTTCCATGTATGTATTCATATTGCGTAATTATAATAGTAATAGTGGTATTTAGGGTGCATTTATGGTGTATTTCTGGTTGTTTATTTGCGCTTGTTTATGTGTGTGTGTGTTTTGTGCTCAAGTATATGCAATTTTACTCTATTTTTTGCATTTTTGGCTTGAATGAACATGTATTGTATGTTTGTATTCTGTCTTGCTTTTGCCTTTGCAGGCAGTAACAGGTAGGTTTCTATCTTATTATAATTTTGTGTACTTTGTGTTTCATTGACTATATATGTTTTTATTTTTTATTTTCTTTTTAGTTTTTCAGGTCAAGTCAAATATTTTGTTTAATTCTCAGGCAAGATTAAGCAGAACAAAACTGAATCTAAGAATGCGCCAAGCCTAAACGCCTGGAGTTCCACCGGTGTATAAACAACTAATAGGGACCATAGGTCACCGACCTTCGACGGCTCAGGGGGGGGGCCCACCCGGGGGTGGGTTCCCGGGGGGGGGGCCACCCGGTAGGGGGGGGGGGGGCACACCCCTCATATGGCGGGGCGACGGGGAGGGGGGGGGGGGGGGCGGGGGGGAGGGGTCAAAAATGGGCCAGGGGGGGGGCGGCCCCCGGCCCCGGGGCGCCCCCCCCCCCCCCCCCCCCCCCCAACTAATAGGGACTATAATTTATCTGTACTTCTTACAATTATAAACTTTAGAAAATATATTTATCAAGTATTTTTTAACTTCTACTAACCCCTACTAACCCTCTACAAAAAACCTGCCACAAGTTTGGTTTTATTTATATCTAGTTTCTCCTTTTATAGTAATGTACTAAGGTGCTGCTGTCAGAGAGAGGTGAATCGGTGTGCGTTAAGCGGCCAACACCTCTGGCGGCAGCCTGCCACAAACCACAAAACCACATGCCTAACTACTGAACGGGATAATCAATTTGAAATCGAAAAATAAGATAAATTGGCAATTTAAACTACCCACGTAGCGGGAAAATTTTAGTTTTTTGACTATTAATATGCTTTTGGAAGGCATCAGGAAAATTAATATTAAAGAAAAAATTTTTCTCTCTAAACAAAATTTAAAAAACGTAATCCCCCCTTCAGGGGAGGGGGCGGCCGCCCCCCATCTCTCTGGGCACGCCACTGACCCCAGCCCATTCTAATTATAGGCACCTTGCACTGGAACTCGGTTTATACATGAAGTATGCAATATACATAAGCGTCACCATAATAGATAATTACCGTATTTCCTACTTATCTTTTGTAGTATGCAGATCAACCGATCGAAATTTCGCGCGCTTTCGATTGGTTGATTTGCATACAACAAAAGAAAAGAAGGAGAAAAAACTATCCATTATGGTGACGCTTATGTATATTGCATACTTCATGTATAAATCGAGTTTCAGTGCAAGGTGCCCATTGCTCAAAAACTTATAAAGTGTTGAACAAACGTTAATGGTATAAAATTATTTCTAAGAAAAAAACTGAAAAAAAAACTCACTTTAATAGCCTCAATTGCATACTCTACTTGAAATAAACGTCCTTCTGGAGAAAAAGTATTTACACCTCTGTCATATTCAGATCTGGTCAAAAACATCTTTAGAGCAAACGATGTTTAAATCTATGTTGTAAGTTAAAACCTTCTATAAGTGATTGATTATCTACAGTTAAAATCTGTTTCATTTTGTGTTGTGGACTATAATTGTCTGTCGTAGACATAAGTGGTGGCGGAATTTTACTAGGTTCCCCAGACCTGTGTAGATTTCGAAAATTCCCCCCGCCCTCTCCTTTGCTTCAATTTTGGCGCCTTGTTGTTCAAATTAATGAAAAATATGGGCCATTTTTGACGCATTTTCGCACAATTTTTGCAGTTTTTAACTTATTCTAGCAGCATTTGCGTCATTTAAAAAATTTGTTTTTACTTAAATTTCATTTTTTGGCCTTTTTTACTCATCCCCGGTTTGAAAAAATTGGCCTTCCCTCGTTTTAGAAGCGCCTTCGACGTTCGACCTCTGTTATATCCTCCAGTGGGCATGGGCATAGCCAGGATTTTGGAAGGGGCTCCAACGTTCAATTCCAATCTTAAACCAAATTTTGGAAAGAGATGATTTATGGGGGGTTATATCTTAAACGTTTTAAAAGGGCAAAAAAAACTTTTTCACGCATTGCGCAGTCTTTATAAAAATCATCCCCATATAGCTGTAGTAATCATTTTCACCTATGATTAAGAGCCTTTATAATATATGAAAATGGTCACTGAAGCTATATGGGGGTGTTTTTTTACCCCAGGTAGATGACATTTCAAAATCTAGGAGGTCCTAGGCGTGAGGGTCGAACCCACCCTGGCTTTAGAGGAGGGGTTGACTAGTGGTGGAAGATTTTGAAACCTAGAGGGGGTCAAGTGGGGTCCAATGTCCAAAGCAAAATACTTTTAAACCATCAAAGGTTTAATAACTGTTTTTATAAGATAATACTACATTTTATTAAATAAAAAGCGACATTTGGTTTAAAAAGGTATAAAATGTACAGCGGTATATAAAAAGGGTGTTGATGTGCAGGTTAGGCGGAATCACCCGAATCTCAAACAAATTGAATCAATTTGAATGTTTTTGAATCAATTTAGTTTTGCTACAAGTAATTTTTTAGAAATTATTCATTTTTAACTGCATTAAATTGTACAGGTACTGAATGTGTACCAAAAATCGATTAAAGATTTTCACGCCACAAATACTAAATAAAAACATGTTTCTAGGTCAATTCTTAATATATTTTTAATCAAATTTATTTTTTCTAAGCCTTAGCAAAGTCTAAAAATCAAGCTAAGTTGTATTATGAGGCATTTTTATTAAATTATCCCTTTTTTAAATTTTTTTTCATGACTAAATTTTAAGACCTTTTTTTAAAAGCGGTTGCTATACAAGATTTGTGAAGACCAGAAAAAAAGTAAAAAATTTTTAGAACCGCCAGACTCTTGGCAATCTAACAAATATTCATTGATATTTGTTAAAGCATTATTATAAAATTTTCTTAACAGCATAAAATGTACCTTCAAAAAAGGTCATTTTTTGGCTATAAAACACCATTTATTTTCCTAAAAGGTAGTTATTTTAATCACTTTTCAATGCCCAAAATTAAGATCGCAAGGTTAGAATTGATCTTAGGTTAGAATTATTTATGTTTGTTGGGTAGAATTCTCAAACTGATTTTTGGTCACGTTCACGTATAGTACTTGTACCGCAATAATAAACATTAAATTAAGTTTAAAAACCATTAAATTAGGAAATTTAAAATAGAATAAAATTAATTAATCTCAAGAAATTTTTAAACTTTAAATTTTTATTCTAGTGCAAAAACATAGTTCAGATTGGTACAACACAAGTCCCATACGTGTACCAATTATCAGTTTGACCGATTGAAAAAAGTAAAATTTGCTTATAAAACACGTGTATACCCCAAATTGGA
Organism: Microlaimidae sp. YZB2_3; assembly: GCA_030248175.1. Taxonomy (NCBI): domain Eukaryota; kingdom Metazoa; phylum Nematoda; class Chromadorea; order Desmodorida; family Microlaimidae; species Microlaimidae sp. YZB2_3. The sequence continues at coordinate 30,953 of JASAMX010007326.1, forward strand.
CACGTAGACATAATTTTTGAGGTTATTTTTACGATTAAAGTCTTTAGTAAAAAGTTATGAGCCCATTTAGCCCAAAATTGCCGATTTTTGGTGTGTACAATTTATGTTGTTACGGAAAAATTTTTAATCAGCTTTTATATAACTTAAAAATATTTTTTTCAGATTGCACAGAGTCTCATATCTCTGAATAGTTTAGTAAAAGTGCAGTATAACACCTCCACAACGTTCACTAAAATTTTGCACAAAGATATATGTTATTGATGGTGCCGCATCTGAATATCACCATGATAATTGGCGCTTGATAGTCGTTCTTGAGATATTAAAAGGGGAGTTCAAAACATACATGGGCACGGGGGGTTGGGGGGGGGTTAACCCCCCCTCCAAATTCTGAGAAGAGGGGTTTAACCCCCCCCCCCTACTCAGAAGTGGGGGGGGAGAAAAGGTTAACCCCCCCAATTTTGGAAAAATGAAGAAAAAAAATGTCTTTAAAATGACTTCTAACTGCCTCCAAACTTAAGTTTTGAGGTTAAAATGAATGTTTTAAGCAATAAAAAGCTCAAAAATGCAATAAAAAGGGCTTTTTGACCTAAAATTAGCGTTTTTTACCTATTTTTCCTTCAAAATCCAAAAACGATATGGGTAAAATGCACTCCAGAAAAAAAACGATATGGGTATTTTGCGTTTCTCGGATTTTAACCCCCCCTAATTTGGGGTTTAACCCCCCCACTCCGGACCAACTTGCCCATGTATGGTTCAAAATCCCCAAAAATTCAAAAATTGGTAAAAATCGCAATTTTTTACTATGGTTTTAGAAGGAAGTTTTATTTTAAAATATGGATTTTTAAGGACACACATTTAAACTTTGGACTTGTCCGCAGTTTTTTGTTTTAATTTAAAGTTTATTGCAAACCCATGGACATCCCAGTATGGACAGAAGACTACCCTACTTTTATAAACATTGAAAATGCAGCAATTGAAATTTTGCAGATGCATGTATGTTATTGATGGTGCCGAATCTGAATATCACCCTGATAATTAGCATTTGATAGTCGTTCTCAAGATATTAAAAGGGGAGTTCAGAATTCCCCATACAATTACAAAACTGCGATTTTTACCGATTTTTGACCATAGCTTTAGAAAGATTTTTTTTCTAAGCCTAAACAAAGCCTAAGCCTAAGCCTGAACTTAAGCTTAAGACTGAGCCTAAGCAAAAATCTAAGCCTAAGCAAAAGCCTAAACCCAAGCGAAACCTAAACCTAAGCCCAAACAGCAAAACTTGAACCCATCTAAGCAAAACCTAAAAATCAAGCAAAATTTTTTCATGATAAATTTTTATTTACCATTGTGTTTTTAAATATTTTAAAAAATCATCATCACTTTTGCCTGAGATGAAAAAACCCTGCTTGGTACCTTATAAAAAGGTGTCCGGAAATTTGATCACCAGCACTTGATCGCCGAGCATTTGACCGCCAGCATTTGATCGCCGCGCACTTGATCGCCGAGCAGGTACAAGTTCCATACGTGTACCAAAATTCGATTTGACCGATTTAACAGTAAATACAAGTTGTAAAACATTTTAATAACCTAAATAGATCACGAAGACCTCATTTTTGTGGTTATTTTTAAGATTTAAGCTATTGGTAAAAAGTTATGACCGAATTTATACTCTTTCAATTTATACTTTTTCAGCAAGTGGAATTTATGATGTTAAGAAAAAAAATTGTAAACTATTAAACTAAATTAAAAACTATGTTTTAACAATGCTAATAGTCTGAAGAACACAAAAATTTTTTTTAAAAAATTGAAAATTCTAAAGTCACGTAGACCACCAAAAACATGGACAAGAAAATTTGTTTTAATTTAAACGCTAATTTAAACTTAGTGTTTCACCGATTAATTGTTCCTAAGCCTAAGCAAAACCTAAAAATCAAACAAAATTGTAATATAACTGATTTTTTTAAAATAAGTTTTTTTTCAAAAATTTTATTTTTTTCACAACTAACTAAAATTTTGTGGGTATTTGAACGGTTACTATAAAAAATTGGTAGTTACGATGAAAAAAATAAAAGTATATTTGTAACTGCCAGACACTTGGTAATACAAAAAATAGTATTCATTCGATTAAAGGCTTAATAAAAAAAATTTCTTAATAACATAAATTATACATGCCAAAAAAGGGCAATTTTTGGACCGCCGAGCAGTTGATCGCCGCAGGATTGCGTATGAATTTTATGCAAATTTCTTGTTTCTCTTTGACTTCAGCGAATCAACACAGCACCACAACTAAGTGTAAACTCACGAAAACTATTGTAAACTCCACGCAATTACATTAATGTGTGTGCATTATTTTTTTATTGTAAAATTTTGCTTGTGACAAAAAATATTTTTAAGAACACATTGTTAATTAAGAAATTATCATAATAAGGGTTCAGCAGATTTTAAGGTTTAAACTGCGGCAATCAAATACTCGGCGGTCTAATGCTCGGCGATCAAGTACGCGGCGATCAAGTGCTGGCGGTCTAATGCTCGGCAATCAAGTGATGACGTTCAATTTCCTAGAAACTATAAAAACAACAAAGACGAGAATTATTTTTGCCGTCATAGCACCGCCGTCATATATTGAATGCCGTCATATTTCGAACTTGGGTGCCGTCATATGTCATGGACTACTGGTTCCGAGCAATCTCCCAACAAAAAGGGTGAATCTCCCAACTGTGGAATCTCCCAACAGTTAGTGGAAAGTCCCAACAGAATCAAAAAATGCGTTTGCAACAAACACCATTTTATTTTTTAGTCAATTAACACTATAATTAATAAAAATATAGCGTTAAATACGGAAAACTCGTCTTTTGGATGTGATTTTGTAAACGCACTTTTCAAAAGACAAGTTTTTCCTATTTTTCGAATGAAACAATCTATTGAAAACCTTTTTTATCTAAGCCTAAGCAAAAGCCAAAAATCAAGCAAAATTTTTATCATGGTAAACTTTTATTAAATTCTTTATTCAAAAAACTGAGTACCTAAGCCTAAGCAAAACCTAAAAATCAAGCAAAATTGTATTATGGTAAATTTGTATTTAATGATGCTTTTTAAACTAAAGAGTAAAAACTTTATTTTTTCCTAAGCCTAAGCAAAACCCAAAAATCAAAAAAAAAATTCTCATTGGGGTGGAAACTTGCATTTTTGAAAGTACGTTTACAAAATTGCATAATTCCATTTATCATTCATTTAATGCATTTATTTATTTTCGGTTGTTTAAAATTATCGTGTTTAACACCGGTTTTGCAAACGTATTTCTAATATTTGAACTGTTGGGAGTTTCATCGATTGGTTGGGACTTTCCACGTTGGGACTTTCCTCAGTTGGGACTTTCCCCGATACCGGACTACTACGAACTTGGATAGAGTAGAATAAACAGAAACTAAAAAATAATTCTCGTTTCTTCAAGTATGCTTCTTCAAGTATCTTGCTATCTTCAAGTAGGCCTTAGTTTTCCTAAGCAACCTAAGCGAAACCTGAAAATCAAACAAAACATTAAATTTAACTTGATTTTAAGGTTTTGCTTAGGTTGCTTAGGGAAATTAAGGTCTAAAGTCCACGATAAATGTTATTGTGAGTTTTATCACGATAATTAACTTGAAAAATAAGTTTTAAACAATCCATCTTTCCGGTGACCGAAAAATGGGTAGGGGTAAAACCCGGACCACCCAGACGGACTGACGGAAATCGAAGGGGTAAAACCCGGACCGCCGGACCGTCGAAAAACGCAAATATCTCAATAAATACTGCATAAAATTATGAAGTAAACACATTAAATTGATGCTTATGGCATTCTGTTAAATATGTAACAGGTTTTAAAAGTTGGTTTTCTATATTTAAAAAAATAAAATCTTCCGGGTTTTTAGTTCGCATGACCAAGTTTTTAAGGGTGCAATTTTTCCAATTTCGAAGTACATTAGCTCAATCAAAACATTTATTTACAATAATTAGCTACAATTCTATATAATAAACTATGTTTATGGTTAAATGATCTGTAAAATACAGAGTTATTAAATGGTTTCTAAATACACCTTAAATCAAGACTTGAGGATCTACTGTTCAATTTTAATACAAAAAAAAAACAAAAAACCGGCCGCGCGTTCAAACGATAAAAAATACCGCGTATTTAAAATTTTATTTCAATTTATATTGCGAACGCAATATTACTTCCATCATGAGTTTTGCAAAAGAAGCACTGGCAGTTTAATACAGAATTATATTTATATACATTTTTAATTTCAAAAGTTTAATTTTAATTTATGGAACATATTTAATTTTACTAATTCATGAAAAATAAACTTTCGGTAAGTGTAAGGTAATGTAAGTAACTTTCGGTAAATAAAATAAATGAACTTACGGTAAGTGTGTCAACAAATACCCGTGTCAAGGAAACCCGGAAGATTTTAATTTTTTTAATATAAACAAAAACACAAAAATAAGCAAATAAACGTGAAGCTCGTGATCTGGAGATTGCAAAAATATCTTTATTTTTTATAGAGCTTATGTATTTCTTGAGATATTTGCGTTTTTAGACGGTCCGTCAGTCCGGGTTTTACCCCATCAATTTCCGTCAGTCCGTCCGGGTGGTCCGGCTTTTACCCCCACCCCCGAAAAATTGGGTTACTAATGTATTACGTGTTTTCTATATTAACTTTGCAAATAAACCATTTTAGTTCCTGTTCATTCTACTCTATCCAAGCTCGTAGTAGTCCATGACATATGACGGCACTCAAGTTCGAAATATGACGGCATTCAATATGACGGCGGTGCTATGACGGCAAAAATAATTCTCGTACAACAAAGACAAGGACGTCTATAGTAACTTTAGAAGTCTAACTATAGTCTAGTCTAACTTTAGAAGTCCATGACAAAGACACTTTTGGCTTTTTTTTAAAATGTCCATACATTAACTGTCCATGAATATTATAAACTATTTCACAAATGGATCATTACCTTTTACTGAATTTGAATAGGTTTATTTTACGGCCCCCTCATTGTACTCCGATTCTTTACAGTTACGTTTTATAAACATTAAAACTGCACAGGAAAAGTAGGGTAACTGACTGAATTTCGGCCACCTTTTTTTATTTTTTTGAATAAGTTTTTTCTGGCTTTTTCAATCAAGCCAAAATTTGGTCTAAAAATCAAACAATAGCTATATTTTGTTATTTCAGTGCAAAATTTGAATATTACTGTTACACTTAAAAATCAGTGAAGGTTTAAACTTTTTTTTAAAGTGGCCGAAGTTAAGGCGCGTGCCATTTATTTTGGCCACCTACAAAAAACTGGCCATAACTATTGCCTAAACGAACAATAAAAATTTCTAAAGGTTGCAAATTTACCCTTAGGTATTGTTCTCGGTACACATAACTTAATTTTCCCGTTTGCGAACTCTAATAGTTATTAGCAAGACTTTAAATAATTATGTCAAAACCTTAAAAAACAAGTTTTAATAATTTGTATTTTTTTGTTCAATTTTTATTTTTTTCCTAAAAAACGTCAAAACAAAGTCAAACGAGCAAAAAAATTCTTTATAAATACGGTAGTACAATGATATTTAAAAACAGCAAAAAACGGCAGGTTCTTTCATCTAAATTTTCAGTTGGCCGAAATTAACGGAATCTTAAAATGCGCAGTTAGTTAAACGCGCATTGCAAAATGATTTTGAAGAAAATATCAAAACATCAAAATTAACAACTTTGACCCTTAAATAGAAGTTTTTTTAAGGTTATATATTGCTTCGTTCTAAATTTGATGCAGTTTAAACACAAAGCGAAAATTAGGAAAATCACAAAAAATTCACTTTTTTATGAAAATGTTGATAATGTAGAATAACAAAAATAAAAAACTTTTGCAAAAACACTTTATTCAACATTAATCCAGTTACTTTTGTGCTAGTTCTTTTGTGTTTTAAAAATAAACCAATTTTCTAACACCCTAAATTGGTGGCCGAAATTAAGGCGTGGCCGAAATTAAGTCAGTTACCCTATATATTTTTATTCAATAACCAAAAAAACACATAATATAAACGCAAATACGGTTAAAATTAAATATGAAAATAGTGAAACAAGTCGATTTTGTATGGAGCTTCCAGGAATTTCTCTTTAATATCTTAAAAACGGCTGATGAGCGCCAATCGCCATAGTCATAATCATATCAGCCTTAAATAAATACATATGTGTGAATGCAAGGGAGTAAAATAACAAAGATTAAAAACTGGGTTTAAGTTTAAAATTTTTCATTAAAATGGAGTAATAACAAAGATTAAAAACTGGGTTCAAGTTCCATATGTGTACAAAATTCGATTTGACTGATTCAAAAGTAATTACAAATTGTAAAACATCTTTATAGCATAAATTGAACACGTAGACCTCATTTTTGTGGTTATTTTTCGGATTTAAGCTTCTAAAAAAAAAGTTATGAGCCAATTTGTACCCAAAAATTGCTTTTTTTTGGCACGTACAATTTATGTTATTAAGAAAAATTTTTTATTAAGCCTTTAATCGAATTAATAATATTTTTTTGTATTACCAAGTGTCTGGCAGCTACAAATATACTTTTATTTTTTTCATAACATAAATATAATTTTATTTTATCGTAACTACCAATTTTTTATAGTAACCGTTCAAATACTCACAAGATTTCAGTTGTGAAAAAATTAAAATTTTTGAAAAACAACTTATTTTAATAAAAATCAATTATATTACCTGGGCGCGCATTCTGACGCGCGGTTAAAATTTACCCCGGGTTAACTTTTTTTACGTGCTTAAGGATGCGAGTGAAAAATCAATTTTACCTAGGTAAAAGTCGGGTTAAATTTTTTCTATTGTTTTAGGAATAAGAATTTATCCAACTCGAGAGGGTGGTTAATTATTTTCTCCCGTAGGATTAATTTAATAAAAAATAAAATACGCTCATTGATTAAATTTTTTATTTTGCGCGAGGTGGTTTTGCGGCGCCAGAGGCAGGGAGAAAAGAAAGTTCATTGCATTCAATTTTTTTTCCCACATACGGTAGCGGTATAGAGAAGGGAGGGGAAGTGAAGGGGAAACAAGTTTTCATTTTGCGGGAGGTGGTTTCCCGCGCTGGAGGCAGGGAGAAAAAAAACATTACATTCATTTTCTTTCCTATATGCCGTAGCGGTTTAGAGAAGGGAGGGGGGTGAAGAAGGAAGCATAATTGTCAGTTGTTTAAAAAAGTTATAGTGGTGGCGTTTTACAGGACAGAATGCCCCTCTTCGAATTTTATTTTTTTTGTATTTAAAGAAAATTTAACATATATATACTACGTTAAGAAAATATAATAAATAATTTAAATGGAGTTTTTTTTATTTTAACCAATTTATTTAAATTTCTGGAAAATTAAGGCACAATTAATACAAATATTTATCTTAAACTTCGAAATAAATAATATTTGTTTTTTTTATTTTTATTGGAATGGATTTAACGGGGTAAACAGTCGGTGTTGCGTCAGAATGCGACCCCAGACCTGTGCACGGTCTGGAAATGCCCCCCCCGTTTTATTGGAGGATTTGCTCCCCCCGTTTTATTGCCCCGCCCCCCGCCAAAAAATGAAAAAATACCCTAAAATTATGACGCCATTTTTGACCTATGATGACGCCATCATCGCAATTTTTTTGCAGTTTTTAGCCTATTTTAATGTATTTTAAGCCATTTCAGACCTATTTTTACCTTATTTTCGCTTTTTTTGTCCCTTTGTTCTCTTTTCCCTTCTTTTTTTTTCTCTTTTTTCTTCTTTTTTCTCTTTTTTTTCTTTCCCCCTGCTTGCCCGCGCGAAACCCGCGAAACATACTGAATGACCAATCAGCTGTGTATGACTCATGCTTATGCATATTGAACGACATCATATGTAAATTATTTTTATGTGAGTTTTATCAATTAACAATTTTTTAGGTCGCCAGCATACAAGAATATACCATATACACTATTGACAGCTGCACTAATTTTGAAAGTTGTAACGAAAAAACGGGAGGAGAAACAGAAAACAAAACCCTTTTGAACTATGTTTTACGTAAGTATTTTTCGTACATAAAATAACAAAGATTGATTATTAGTGAGCATTATAAAATAATATCAGTGAAGAGTATAATTGTAAAATTGTAAAATTAATTAAACGTACTTAAGAGCTAGGGTCTGAAGTTTTAAATTTTTTACTAGATTTTTTTAATATTCTACGATATAAAGCAAAAATGTACTTTATTTTATAGGATGTTTTTGACGGAATGAGAGGAGCTTTGTAATAAGCGATTTAAAGAAAAAGAAGTAATGGCTAAAAAAAGAGGCCGGGTGGGACGTTTATCAATGTTTTCTTCCCCAACAAGAAAATGCAGTCGATTGCGGAGTTTTTACGTGCTTGGCAGCTAAATGTGCAGCATATGGTAGCGAAACATTCTACAAACAAAATTTTATTTCATATTTTCGCGGATATATGTTAAGAGAATTTTTACTAAACAAACAAGTTCCTAGTAATTAGCCAAAAAATAGCTTAGAATCTAAAATCCGGTTTAAACAATCAGAGTTTTATCAATCCCAAAATGTCTCTGAAGAAATCAAAGACGCATAAATAATTGATATTGAAGAAGGCAGTAGTAGTGCAGCGACTCCGACAGCAGCGACATCGGAGTTATTGGTCTTAGTCGTGCCGCAGCCCGTACGCGACCAAAATTTTTGAAAAAAGATGATACTGCTGGATCGATAGAAGCAGTCAAGAAAGACAGCTTTTGTAATAGATAAACCATTATTAATTTTGTGTTGATACAAAGCTTAGCTATAATTAGCTGAGTCAAAATTTTATTTTTATAGTTTCCACGAAAAAAATATCAATATTTAAAACTTTTCTGGTATTTTTTGTAGCATTCATTTAAATTAAACAAAATATTTAACTTTAAAAAAACACGATGAATTTAAAAATTTGAACTTGTGTTCCACTGAGGGAACACACATTTTCTGTGTGAGCTTGTAAATTTGAATTTAAGCATTCTAAACAATGATTTAAGGATATTTAATTCATATTGTAAGGTTAAACTTAACATTTTCGATCTTGCATATTGTAATTTACGTGAAAAAAAACTAAATTTTTGTAACTTATTGATATTTTTGGTTTTAGATACAGAGTACTACTGTAAGGTCCTGGAACAGATTCCAGAAATATATAGTCAAGAAGACGACTATGAAGATTCACTGTTAAAATTAAGGGTATTTTTAATTTTTTTTTAATTTTTGTGATCTATTTTTTTAAAAATATTTTTTTAGTTTATAAAATATTTTTATTTATGCTTTTCAAAACCTGTTTTAGAATTTCTGGTCAAAGTTTTTGGGTGGCCAGTGTAAAAATCGTTTCGGTGTTTCAATTTCGGAATCTGGAATCCTCCTAGTAGAATTTAAATTTTGGTCATTTTCACTGTTTAAAAAACAAAAGGTTGGTGTTTTTTACAATAATAAAAAACTATTCATGTTTAAAAATTCTTTTTCTTTGACGCATAAGTTACGCCAAAAAAAAACAAACAAAAAATTACTAATATTCTAACATTTGTAATATTTTTTAAGTTTGTTTCTGTAAAATCAATAAATTTTAAAATATTATCTACATTTATATTCATTTTAAATGCTATATTTAACCAAGGTCTTTCATAATTTATTACAATAAAATCTTTTGCACTTACCAGAAAAAACGAGATGTAGCGATCAGATTGCCTAACAGCACATACTTCTTTAGAACTGAAAGTGAATATTTAGTAAGAAAAAATTTAATTATTTATATTTATCATTTTGTGATTTTAAAATGATTTAAACCTTAAATTTTATTAGAAAAATATAGACCAATTTTATAGAGCAAGAACCCTATTTTTAAAGGAAAATGACAGGGACCTTAATTTTGTAAAATTCAAAGCCGTTGAGCTGGGCGATGCCAAACTCCGAAGCCTCTCTTTTCATTTTTGTATTTTTTTCACATGCAACGTTAATGTTTTAACTAGTGATGTTCCCCGGAGCTCCCGGCTCTGGAGTTCAACAAATTCGAAGCAGTGCTTCAATTTTAGAAGCTCAGGAAAAAACCCCAGAGCTTCGAAGCTCCGGAGCTCCGGCCTGTTTTTTGTACAAATTTCATGAATAATTAAAAAGTCATGTCATATATTATTATGTCAACTTTTTTTGTGAATTAAATTTTTTTCAAAACTTATTTAAAACGATAAAAATAGTCTAAAAAATGCAGGTAAAATAACTTAAAATGTATTTCAAACTTAAATAAGCTTAAAATCGCTCATTCAATAGGCGTAGCTCTGGAGCTTTCTCCTTTTTAAATGGCTTGAGTTCTGGAGCATTATATTGAAGGGTATAAACATCACTAGTTTTAACTCTTTCGTATATTATAATAAACAACTTGTGTTTTTGACATCAATACAGTTTGCACCTAAATTTTTTTTAGGCAAAAATTTGAGCCCTCTGTGTATTCAAAAGTTTGCTTATATCAGTTTTGAGAAACAAAATTCGGTTCGTTTAAAAAAGGGTCTTGCATTCTCTTTCAATTGGGTTTTTCACCAATGAAATAAATGTTGCAGACAATGGATATAAATACAAAAGTAAAACTAGACGTTTCATCTGCGTCAGATTTTGTTGTATGCACAATAAAGGCCCACTGATTGTTTAAAATTTCACACAAGTTATAGGCATTTAGGCATCATTAATTATACAAGAAATAAAGAAGATGAAATTGGAAAATAAACCTTAAAAAGTTTAAATAGTATAAATTGTTGCAGCTGAAGATAAGTGTGGAAATTTTATGAAAGGATAAGCATTGTAAATGTGATTTTTAAAAATATATTAGAAAGGGGTAAACATTGTAAACCTGTTTTTAAAAAGATAAACTTTGAATATTTTTAAGTAGAAAGTTTGAATGGGGACATGAGCGAACGAACTAAAATTGTGCAGTTATCACGTGTTTTTTTAACAAATTAGAACGCAGATTTTTTTTAATTACCGCATTTCAAAAAATATACAAAAAATAATTAAATTTAGCCCTATAAAAATTACCATTTTTGTTCCAAATTATAGTAATTTGATCAATAATTGTTACAATAAGGTGTTTGATCTTTACTATTAAACAGTTTATGTTAAAAATTTTAAATTATTTGATTGCTAAATATTTGATACAATACTTCAAGTCATCGAGGTCAGTTGGGTTTGATTTGCCTATAGTTCTTATATAGGCATAGAAGTAAATTTGTTATAGTCTTGATATTGTTTTTTGCTTTTGTTTTATGTTGATTATAAGAAAAGGAAAAATGAAAATCCTTTATTAAAATAAAAATTATAGAATAAACCAATTATCATGGTTTATAAAACACAACAATAACACTAAGAATTGATAGGATTGGAATTCTTTTTACTCTGTTACAATGAATGTTTAAAATAAATTATAATTATACTACATAATATATTCCAACGAAAATAAACAATAAAAACGCAAATTAAAATTATGTATGTATTATAATTTTATTATTGTTATTATGTATATTATAATTACACTACAATTACATTAGATATTTAAGATAATAATAAATGATATATAAATACGATCGTGATCTTTGCCGACGGTTCTGCCGACCATTTTAAAAAATTCCGACGGTTTGATAGTAAAATTGCTATAAAAACATTTATACCTAAAACAAACTGTCGGCACTAAAAATATAAATAAAATATATAATTCTACGCAAAATCAAACTTAAATTCTGGATAATTATTTGCAAAATAGCATAAAATCTTATATTGAAAACTGTCGGGGAGTTGCCGACGGTTTTAGGATGTTGAATGAATTTAAAATTTTTTTATGCTATTTTTCATATGCTATTTTTTAAAAAGACATCGGTTCAACTAAAAATGATAAACAAAAAATAGTTTCAAATCCTACCTTTTGAAGGGCGGAGCATATGCAAATTAAAATAATTGGCATATGCAAATTCCAAAAAACGAACGTAATTCGATACTTTAAATTTCAATTTTTTCGATTATTTCACAATAATCTAAAATTCATGTTCTTGAAAACTGAAATTAAGAGCTAATATTAAAATCAAGATTCTTTAAAAAACTTTTTAAATTCATTCAACATCCTAAAACCGTCGGCAACTCCCCGACGGTTTTCAATATAAGATTTTATGCTATTTTGCAAATAATTATTCAAAATTTAAGTTTGATTTTGCGTAGAATGATATATTTTATAAATATTCTTAGTGCTGACAGTTTGTTTTAGGTATTAGTGTTTTTATAGCAATTTTACTATCAAACCGTCGGCATTTTTTAAAACCGTCGGCAGAACCGTCGGTAAAGATCACGATCGTATATAAATTGAAAGAAAAAAGGAAAACCGCTGTTAGTACAAGGTCCATTTTTACGGTTTGGGGACTTTAGAGCCGAGATATTTTAGAGCCGGGACTTTAGAGCCGGACCTGGGGACTTTAGAGCCGCAGCAGGGACTTTAGAGCTGAAATAAAAAATGTGTTTGCAAACATAAGTAAAACAACATACAAGTAATATTAAAACATTTACATAACAAATGGAGCTAATTATGCAATGCGGTAATCATTATGCGGGATAAATATGCTTCGGTTTTTCAATTGTATATACAAAAAATGACAATGTATAAGGATTTGACGGGAAAAGAAACTTATTAACTTCCAATTATTGATAAACCTCTAATCTTGAGCAAAAGTATGGTTTAGATTCGTGCTTTGATTTGTTTGATAAAAGATTTTTCATGTGAATATAGGGCATGGTTAAGGGTTAAGATTCACGGTTTTTGGTTTTTAAATTGAAACATTTGTTATAATAAATATCAAAGATGTTTTATTTTAGAAAATGTTGCAATAAAAATTTAAGACAAAAAACCATTATTTTTTCCTAAGCCTAAGCGAAACCTACAAATCAAGATAAAAATCTAAAAAAAGTTTAAAACTATTGAAATTCCTTTAGTTTACTGCTTAAATAAAAAAAAACTTATTCGGAAGAAATTATGCCGAAACTATTCTTTCCGGACACCAAAAGGTTTTAAAAGTATTGTAGAAAGCTTTAAAAACTTTTAAAACTTAAAATTTGGCTAATTTCAGTGATATATTGTATGAAAATGACGTAATTTAACCAACTTTGACAAAATTTGTTCGGCTCTAAAGTCCCTTTATTTTTTATGAATTTTCTGAACACAAAAGTTTCGTTACGGCTATAAAGTCCCTCCAATACGGCTCTAAAGTCCCACACTGCGGCTCTAAAGACAATCGGCTCTAAAGTCCCCTCGCTCCGGCTCTGAAGTCCCGTTACCCATTTTTACGAGAATTATTTTTGGCGTCATAGCACCGCCGTCATATTGAATGCCGTCATATTTCGAACTTAAGTGCCGTCGTAAGTCATGGACTACTACGAGCTTGGATAGAGTAGAATGAACAGGAACTAAAATGGTTTACTTACAAAGTTAATATAGAACATAATTGTTTGTTATTGGATTACGTTAGTGCTTTTCGCCATATCGTAGCTCCGAAGTGCCCCAGAAGCAGACTTTCAGTTTCAAAGCTCCGTTCTATTTTTTGTTAACTCAAAACATAACAGAAAAGCATACCGACTATCATCAATTAAATAATTTGTTTACCAGAGTAGTAGTAAGCAGGCCGGATCGAAGTTTTTAGTTCTCCCGAACCGGCAAACCAACTTTTTTTTTTATTAAAACAATAATATAAAAAGATCGAATATGGAAGCTGCTGTTTGGGCCAGGCCGAACAGAAGAATTGCGGTTTGGGTCGACTAAATCTCGGCCCACTTACAATTCTGTAATATCAACTATATTTTTTGAAACTAAAATAAATATAATTTAAAGAAAAAAATGATAAAAACATGTCAAATTTTTTAATCATAGAAAAGTTTCAGTTTATTCAATTACAGGGGCAAAAGTCCTCAGCCTCTTGCTTTAAATAGTACGAGCTCCAGAGCTAGTATTTTAGCCGTAGGAAAATCTCTGTCAAAGTACTATATGTAGGTTGCATTTGAGTACATTCCTATTGTAGAAGTACAAAAGCTAACAATTTAAAAACACATGACAATGAACGTAGCTTTACAAAAACTTGCGTCTGAACGGAAAATAAAATTATTTATTTATTAATATCAAAAAAATAACAGTACTCCGGTGAAATCTGATTCGATTGGCATATATTCTATCAAAATTTCTTATTTATTTTTACAATTTTATTTAATTTAGAAAAAAAAACTTTGATTTACGAAATTTTTTTGACAAAATCTTGTTTGGCCTTACTCTTTATGTTTTCAATTAGCGGAAAAATTTGGAGACACTCCGGAGTCATAGCTTCGGGTCGGGAAACATTACTAATTTTAAACGCTTTTGTTGTGATTTTTTCATTATAGTTTAACGTGCACCGATAAAATACCATTGCTAACAATTACCAGTTTAGCCTACGTGTCATTTATGTCTGCTGTCACAGTTAAAATCAATCACTACAGAAAATCAGACTAGGCAGTAATAAGTACATAACCTTATTAATTTTCGAGATTTTAGGAAAATTATGATTGCTGAATTACTTTTGAATAAGATTATTTCTGAACGCCCTCGAAACATAAATCCTAGTTTGCAAAGCTATATTGAGTAAGTATTTAATCAAAATTATCAAAGCTAAATTTATCTATAATGAAGATTTTTGGTGCGCTCTCAAACATTGTACAGGAAGGGTTAACTCAAAAAAAAATACACAAAAACGTTTAGCTTTAACACATTTAAATTTTTATATTGTGATTTATTTATAGCATATGATTTTTATTTCAAAAGATCCACATGATGGGTAACCTTTTTTAGAAAAAGGAAGGGCGGGCGTAGATAATCCTGTAGAGAAGAAAACGTTTAACTTTAAAGTACTTAATTCTAACAGACTATGAACTGCTATTCAACAAAATAAAATGTGTATTAATATATATTTTTAGTGTCAAACACTGTTTAGCTTGTTTTTTTTGTTATTCAAATTGGCACTAGTATACGTTTAATTTAGTACATTGGCCCGGAGTCAAATTGTATTTTTTCTTACTTTAGATATTTTTTCAAAGCTCATTTTTTAATTAAGTAAATCTGACTATCGCACGTTATTTTATTACATTATTAATAACATCGGTTTAAAAAATACAGCAGGAAAAACCAGTGATTTTGCCACAAACGTATTTTTAGATAAAAATATAATCGGTTGCTGCTTTGTTAACTAAAAGATAAAAAGCTGCCAAAATAAAAAGCAAATAATTTAATAAAAAAGTGATTATGAACATTTTGGGATTTTTCATCTATAAACCGCTGCAAATCTGCTGTTAAGACAGCTGAATAACGGTCTAATGAGTTTCTTATTATTTATTATATCCGTAGACATATTATCGTTAGATTAATAGTATGAAACAAATGGATTTTTTTAAAACTTACCCATTTTTTTATTATTATTAACGCACCATTGGGGTACTATTTATGTTTGTTTATCTTCGTTGTTGTTTGTTTTTTGTCTTCATTTTTCTCTGCTATTTAGTTGCTATAAAGCGCTTTTTTACTTTGGTTAAATGTTGCATGTTATCGTTCATACTTTTTTCTTTTGTTTTTTTGTGCTGCATCCAAAGCTGTCAAAAAGGTCAAATTATTATTTCAGCTGTTTGGATGTTGGATGTTGGATGCTATATTGCTGTAGGTAGCTTTTATATATTTTGAAAGTTTTTTTATACATCTAAAACTAGAAGGAAAAATGAAAGAAACGAGGAAGGAGACTCATGGGGGAAAA
Organism: Microlaimidae sp. YZB2_3; assembly: GCA_030248175.1. Taxonomy (NCBI): domain Eukaryota; kingdom Metazoa; phylum Nematoda; class Chromadorea; order Desmodorida; family Microlaimidae; species Microlaimidae sp. YZB2_3. The sequence continues at coordinate 46,806 of JASAMX010007326.1, forward strand.
ATATCTGGGGGAGGGGGGGGGGCGCGTGGGGGGGGGGGGGGGGGGCGCCCCATGGCCCCCCCTTCCGGGGTAAGAAGGAAGGAAGAAGAGGGAGGACGAGGGGGGGGGGGGGGGGGGGGTGGGGGGGGGGAAAGCTAAGGAAGAACCCTTCTGCACCCTACCTCCTCCTACCTTCTTTCTTGGGGTATGCCAAAAGTGGATTCTGCCGACCTGGCTGCCTTGAATTCAATGTAAATAGGCATTTTTAAGCTTTAATTTTGATCATTTTTAATGCCAAATCAAAAAATTTCGCCTCCGGCGGCTGGGGGAAACCCAGACAACTTACGGACGCTTCGCGTCCGCCTGCCGCCCCGCCTCGCGGAGCGAACGGCGGCGCTCCGCGCCTATTTCTGTTCCCTTTCCTTTACGCCCCTCCTTTCAAAAATCCTGGCACAGGCCCTGTGGCTGACCATGAAAATTAAAATGCAGATGAACGGACCATTTAAAATTGTGCGGTTACGACGTTTTAAAAAACAAATAAGAGCGCAAATTTTTATTTAATTCCACCCTTTTAGGAAATATACAAACATTAACCAATTTTAGCCCTCAAAAAATTTGCAATTGAATTTCAAATTATAAGTATAATTTAATAAATAATTATTAAAATAAGGGTTTTGATTAGTTATGCTCCTCGGAGCTTCTAGCTCCGGAGCTCCAGAGCGGAGCTCCGCTTTTAGGAGCTCCGGAGGAACCCCCAGAGCTCCGCCCTATTTTTATACTAATTTTGTCAATAAAAAAATAAAAGTGATGTCGTTAATTATTTTGTCAAAATTTTTTTGTAAGCTAATTTTTTTCCAAAACTTATTTAAAACAATAAAAATGGTTCTACAAATACAGATAGAGTCGTTTAAAGTATACTTTAAGCTTAAATAGGTTTAAAATTACTCATTAAAGAGGCGATGTTCCGGAGTTCCCTCCGCTTTAAATGGCCGGAGCTCCGGAGCATGATATTGGAGGGTAGAAACATCACTAGTTTTGATTTTTATTAAATCGCTTTCTTTGTAAATTTTAATGGTTTTATTGTTAAAGTCGATTTAATATGCTGAAATCATCGAGGCCAGCTGATTTTATTTGCCTGTAATTTCGTTTATGAAAGTGTTGGTTTATGAAAGTTATAGCATTACGTAGGTAGAAAGCTTTGATATTATAAATGGATATACCTTTTGTTTCTAAAAAAATTGACGCTTGAGTTTTTATAGACATTTTTAAGCAATTAAGTTGTTTTAAACCAACATTTTTTCCTTTGAGAATATTATATATTAGTAATGTTCCCCGGAGCTTCGAGCTTCAGAACTCCGGAGCAACCCCCGGACCCCCCGGGCTCCAAAGCTCCGCACTATTTGTTCACTAAATTTATAAATAATTAAGGTGTGATGTCACAGATTATTTTGTCAAAATTTTTTGTAATTTAAATTTTTAAAAAACTTATTTACAACGTTAGAAATAGTTTTAAAAATGCAAATAAAGTAACTTTAATATTAGTTTAAGCTTAAATTAGCTTAAAATCGTTTATTTACGGGGCGGAGCTCCGGAGCTCTCTCCGCTTTAAATGGCCGTGGAAGGTAGTAACAATCAGATTGGAAGGTAGGACCATCGGTATTATATATGTAGTGTTTTTTTGTTAGGTAATGTACACGCTTGCTTTGAAAAATCAATTGATAATGCTAATGCAACCGATTTAATAGTTTTATTTTAACTTAATATTAACCGTTGTTAAAGAATAAGGCCCAGTTTAACTGATCGGAAATAAAAATCACAACCGCACTTTACTAAAGCTATTCAATGTTGCAATTACTTTGTTTATTTTTGATTAGTTGATTTTTTAAATAGGATAAATATTAGACTATATAAAAAAAAAATAAATTTTAAATTTTTT
>JASAMX010007327.1:0-19001 GCA_030248175.1 Microlaimidae sp. YZB2_3
TTTATTATGTTATCAGTTTATGCCAAACAAATTTTGGTTTTTTATGAAATATCCCTGGAAATCATTATTAAAACATAAATTATGAGTGAAATACTAACAGGCGCTCATAAAAGTAGAGTTTTGAATTGACGAGCTGAATTATTTAATATCATGTTATGTGCTTTGATCTAGTGTTGTAAACAGTTAATTTTACTTTTACTTAACTAATAAAAGTAACGGATTTTGAATTAACCTTACTTTTACTTTTACTACACTTTGAAATTTTAATTACTTTTACTTTTACTCTTACCCGACTTTAAATTTTCAATTACTTTTACTTTCAATCTTTTTTTTTGATTTTTTCATGCAAATATTTAAATTAATTTAAGGAAAATTTAAATAATTTCAACGAGTAGATTCCGTATATGAACTTTTTTTAAAATAAGAGACGGAAGAAAGTATTTAAGCCGCTAACACACTAAAACACTTAATTTAGACCAAAAAACACGTTAAAATAAAAATTTATACATAAAATTCGAAAAAAAAACTTTTGAAACGGGACACTGCAGTTCCAAAAGTCGGTGTTTTGCTTTTTACTCATACTTTTACTTAAAAATTGGTCTTACTTTTACTTTTACTTTACTTAAATAAAATTTTGAACATTGCTTTTACTTTTACTTTAGTAAAATTAAAAATTCAAAAATTATTTTTACTCCTTCTTTACTTAAATTAAAATTTTTCAAATTACTTTTACTTTTATTAAACGAAAATCTTTTTTTTTGCAACACTACTTTGATTTATATAAAAAATCTGAATAAAATTGTTTCAAGTTGTAATATTAAAGAAAAAAAAGAAGAAGATGAAAAAATTTATTTTTGCAAAGGTTACATTTTCAGTAACATATTTACTTACAATACCAAAAAAAGTACAGAGATAGGTAAATAATTAAAAATTAAATAAAATAGTTATAAACAAATGGAACAAATTATTTAAAAGTTCGTAAGAAACAAATTTTTGGACATAATAAACATTGAATATTTTATATAACTGCAATATAATAGATAAAAAGAGACAAAAATTAGTATAATTAAAAATTTTGCATATTTTCATAACAAAATTTGCATATAAAATATCTTAAATACATCTGAATTTTTACCAGAAAGAATGCGTTTGCAAAGTCCAACGTAAGCAAACAAAACACATCTTGGCTGGTGTTTGGTTAAAAACCAAAAATTATCAGGAATAACTAAGCGATATTCTTGCTAATATCTGGACAACCGCTGAAAATAATTTTTTTGTAATACAATTTTTTACTCAGTGAAACCTGACTCATCGATTGATACCAAAAACCAAGCGAAAAAAATGCGCCATGATTTAGTATAGCGCACCTTTAATGACATTCAAACCCATTTTATGTTTTTTTTTGGACATCGGTTTGTGTTTTTTTGGTAAAAATTTTACAAAAACCAAACCGGTTACAAAAAAATGCCGTATTTAATAAAAAAACGATAAAACTGGGATTGATTTAAAAAAAGCGCTTTATGTTAAATTTAGATGAGATCTAATTTTAATTAGAGTTATTCAGCGTACAAAGAAATTAGGGGTCGCATTCTAAAGAAATACTTATATTTACCCCGATAAATCTATTCCAATGAAAATAAAAAAATTAATATATCTTGTAAATTAATAAGACTGTTGCATATGGGAGTGAAAATGAATGCAATGAGTTTTTTTTAGTTTTTTTCTCGCGCCGCAAAACCACCTCACGCAAAATAAATAATTTAGTCAATGCGCGTTTTTTTTATTTTTTTATTTAAATTAATCCTACAAAAGAAAATATTTATTCACCTCTTGGATGGATAAATCCTTATCCTTAAAACAAAAGAAAAAAATTGTAACGGGAAGACAAGGGTCAAGCCCCTAATGAGAGCTTGGGGCACCTTACACGTGGTACTTTCCTTTCTTGTCGTCAATTACAGCGGCGTTTTTCCCAAATAATAGCTCAGTTAACTATGGTTACCGTAGTATATCTTTCTAATAAATCACTCAGTTCAACAATCCTAAACACACACTTAGGCGCTCTGCGCTACTCTCCACATAATATCTGTTCATAAATTACGAAAATATCCTGACTTTAACACAAGACATAGTACATTACCGTATTTAAATAATCCTACAGGACACAAGCCAACACGGTGGTTTTCCATTACCAATACCTCCTTGTTTTCAAAAGTAATTACGCTCAACTGAAACAAAACAAAACAAACTAAACAACTAAACAAAAATATCCGGCAACTGAACCACTATGGTACCTCCACTACCGTGTCCTGTCTTAACCACAAGGTTAAGAGGGTGTATCGTGTATTCCCCCACACAAAGGTCAAACTAATAGTACCTGCCATTTTCTCTATTATTTAGCTGAGCTATTAGTTGGGAAAAACGCTACTGTAATTGAGGACAAGAAAGGAAAGTACCACCTGTAACGTGCGGCAAGCTCTCAATACCGGCTTGACCCTTGTCTGCCCGTTACATACTGGAGCCGATAACGGGGCTCCAATCTGGAGGGTAGGAACGACCGCTCGATGAAATTACACACAACACCCTGACAAGAAACCCCTACTGCCCGTACACTGTACCCAGCCTTTTTACTGCTTGGAACGATTTAATTTGACGCGTGGCGACAAAAATTTGAATTAAGAAACCCCTACTGCCCGTACACTGTACCCAGCCTTTTTACTGCTTGGAACGATTTAATTTGACGCGTGGCGACAAAAATTTGAATATGTTAAAATCGCGTATGAAAGCTGGGCGGAATGACAACTTATGATTAACGAAAATTAATTAGTTTATTTACTAACCTAACCTGCCACGCGCTCTCCGCCACAAAATTATCCCCGCTTTAACTTGGATAAAGTTGATTTTTTATCGCATCCTTAAGCACGTAAAAAAAGTTATCCCGGGATAACTTTTAACCACGCGTCAGAATGCGACCCCAGTGCGCTGTTTCATAAATGTTACTAACATTTGATTCTTTGTAAATATTTACAAAGAAATGAAATCCTATGATAAAGCATAGGGATTTTTGCAATTAATATTTATGCAAATTTTTGGTTTTTTATAAGTTTTTCCAAAAGTCTATTGCATTTTCATTTCTCTGTAGCTTTCTACAAAAAAGAAATGGACTTCAACAAAAAAAACAGCATGTTGGGAACTTTTATGAAACAGCGCCCAGGTGTAATTTAAAAAAAAAAAGTGTTTCTGAAATAAATCGCCTGTGGCAGGGCAAACGGTATATGTTGTGTTTAACAAGGCACTTAACTTAATTATAATTTATATAAGCAATAAAACTTTATTCTCAATAGTTTTGGTTTATTCTGACATTACGTGACACTTTAAACCGTTTTTTTTTTGTAAAAAAAGCTTTCGGGTTAAAATTTTTACTTCGATTTAAAATGTTAAAATTAATATGGTGTTCACACTAAGTTTAAATTGAAAAATTGCAAATCAAGGGTTAGAAAACGAATTTGTTTTGTTTAAACGTGCGGTGCAGAGTCTAACTTTCTGTCTCCTATTTTAATTTTTTGTAAAAATCTTACTCCTTCCCCCCAACTTCCCTCAATAGCCCCCAATTTTTTTATCAAAATATCTCCAGTGGTTCAGGAAATAAGACCCCCAAGTCACGTTTTTTCAACAATTCTGTACTTGAAAGATTGCTCTGTGGATACAGATTAAAGTACAAAAATGCACTCAAAAAGGGTTTTTTTTATTTGATACCTTGATTGTTAAGATTGGTGTAGAGTTTCCCGTACAAAAAAGCTTCAATTTTTTGCTAAAAATACGAAGTAAGTAAGTATGTATGTAAGTTAGTTTTTTCTACCAAAAAAACTATGGTATTTTACCGCATTCAATATCACAAAATCAATAACAATATTTTATAATAACAAAACAAAAACATGCGAGCCTGTCACGGTTTACCTGATCTTTAGAAAAAATTGATTTGCTAGAAAATGGTCCAAAGGCTTAGAATCTAAGCACTTAAATGAACCAATTATAAACTTTTCTTGAAATTTAACAGTGAAGCTCCTGAAACTTGCAGCTCTGATAAAGTGTTCCATTTGGAAACCATTCGGTTCTACGGGTGTGCATTGCCGGGAAATTTTATTTTAGCCGCGCCTTAGCTTTAGTACTAAAGGTTCAAAAATCGTTTAGCCTTAGCTTTAGTACTAAGCCCAAAAAAAGGCTTAGTACTAAAGCACTTTAGCCTTAGCTTTTGCCAAACTGACAAATATGGAAATATTCCTAAAATTTAAAAATTATCCCTTTTTTAAGGTAATTCTTAGCATTGCATTGTTAAGTTTACAGTAAAAACTCAACACTAAAGACGTTTTTAACGTTTATTGCATCAGGTTTTAGTTTTATATTTTAAAAGTATTATTTTTAGGGTTAATTTTACAGGTGTAAAGTTGCTCTTGTAACTGTATTCCAGTTTTAAATTTAAATGTTAATATCTATATCAAAAATGGTTAACTATCAAGAATAGTTTTTCCGAAATGAATATCTAAAGCAACAAAACATTTAACCAATACCTTTTTATTAAAAAAAACGCTTACTGCACAATTAACTTTACAAAATGCCCATATGAAAAAGTAAAAATAAGATTTTTTTAATATTAAGCTCTTAGAAACTCAAAAAAATACTTCAAAAAAGCAAAAAAATAGTATTTTTCAATGCTTAAACAAAAATAAGAAACACAAAAAATAAAACCCCATATTCATAAACCAAAATTCGTTTTAATATCTTTTATCATTATTGTTCCTAATACTCACTTATGTTTCTTTTAAAGTAAAAATATAGTATAATTTAATTTCAGATAAGCAAAGGTTTTGGCAGCTAAGACGCTAAGAGTAAGGGAATGGTTTGAGGTGGTTGGTTACCCGAGGTAAATCGCATCTTGAATTCTGGGAAGGATGTATTTAAAATTTCGAAATCTAAGAGCGTCAGGGTGTGTCTTGTGGGTTAAAACAAAATACTTTAGAAATGTCAGATTTAAAATTCTGGAGGAGAGCCAGGTTAAAAAAATTGAAAATTTTCTGAGGAGAACACGATGTTTTTCAGGAGAGGGGTCCAAAATTTTTATGTTAAAGGACCCCACTATACCTCTCCATTTTATGGATAGAAATCTTATTAAATAATCATGTTTTTAATGGTGAACACTTTTTTTTGGTTTTTGTTCATTTTTTGGTCAATTATTTTTTGAGTGATTTTTCATTTTCCTGGCAAAAGCTAACGTTTTGCCGGGCCCATACCTTTTGCCGAGCTTTTGCCAGCTAATTTCAGTTTAGCCGCGCCTTAGCTTTAGTACTAAGCCCAAAAAACCCTTTAGTACTAAAGCACTTTAGCTTTAGCTTTAGTACTAATGACACCCGTACTCGGTTCCGTTTGGAAGTGTAGGCAAAAATATTGGCAAACTTAATCCCAATTTCGGCGGAGCATTTAAAACTCAAAAACAATTTTGCGGCATTGCACTATGTATCATTTTCACTATTTTTTTCATTAAAAATGATCTAAAAAAGGACCCTAAGCAACTTTATTAAACTGATAATTCCTCACAAAGATATGAAAACAAAAAAAAATAAAATCACTTTAAAAAGAAAAAGTTTGAACCCCGTTTTTATTTTTTAACTAACAATTTCAACTAACATTTTAACTAAAAATAGCTAACAAAATGTATTATTCTTATATGCTTTAGAAAGAACAAAATAAAGGCTATAAAACATATTTGATTGTGTTTATTAAAATTATAACTTGAGTTTTTGATAAAAAAAAACTGTAAAGATCAAGTGAAAAATGGTGGGTGTTGAGTTGAAAAAACTCAACCAAACCGCCACGAGGCGCACTCTTGCTCGTATGGCGTAAAAGTTGTTTATCTTCGCCCCACAAATCACTGCCGTTGTCATAGAATAGATCTTCCCCCATTACAGATCTTCCCCCCCCCGGAAGATTTATTCTGGTTCACGCCAGAACAGATCTTCCCCCCTCAGAATATTTATTCCCCCCTGTGTTAAAGCATACAGCAAAAATTTGCATAAAATTCTTAACAGAGAGGGGAAGATTTATTCTAGTGCTCACTCTAAAATAAATCTTCCCCCCTTGTTATAAATCATTTAACAAATATTTGAATATTAAAAACAACATCCTTTTTTAGTTTTTTGCTTCATTTAGTTTTTTTTGTTTTAAAAAAAAAATATATAAAAAATAATAGAGTTTTCAAATAAAAAAATTGGTAATAAACACAAAAAAATAAATTTTATTCTAATCAAACATTTGAGATGTCCGAAATATTTTTAAAAAACTTGCTGTTTTTAAATTAACACCTTTTAAATGTTTTACTTAAAATTAGGATTTCGATCCTATAAAGCTAAAATGTGAACCCTAAGCAAACCTAAGCAGAAAACTTAAATTCAAAATATTAACCGTTTAAAATATTAAGCAACATATTATGAAAAAAGTTAGAACTCGTACAATGTAGGAAAGTTTGGCAGCGCCAGAAAAAATACATTCTGCATATCTTCGGAAAATATCACTTCCTGATTAAAGACAAAAAAAACTTTTTTCCTAAGCCTAAGCAAAACCTAAAAATCAACCTAAACAACCAAAAAAATAACAACTTTAAACCTGTTTAATGTTGAATTAACTGCTGAACATGAAGAAGATTTTTTGTTTTCGTATTGACTTTTAAATAAAAAAAACTAAAAACTTATGGATACTCATAATCTAATTTTTATTTCTTCTTATTTCAATTTTTGTCTATATATTATGTTTTATAAGAAGCAAAAACTGAAAGGTAAATAATGAATCAAATACTGATCGAAAAGAAATTAAACTGGTGTCATTTTTTCATGTCTTTTTTTATTATACTTTGTCTTAAAAATTGATAAACTTAAAGAAAAAAGCCTTTTCACGATATTAATTTTCTTAAAAAAATATTCAGTTTATTTAATTATGGCATATTTTTTTACATACTCAAACAAACGAACTAATGCAAACGTATTTTTTTATCTCCGAAAACCAACTAAATAATACTTAATTATTAATGTCAATACTCAACTGTTTTTTGAATTAACAACAATTAAAGCTAAAGTTGATTTATATAAAAATACAAAAAACAAACTATTTTTTTTCTAAATGTAACATTTTAACCTTCTGTGTTAAAAATTATGTTTTTAAAATTTGCCCTAACAAATTCTCGCGTATCATTTTTGAAATTTATGCAAATTTTTGAGGGGGGAAGATTTATTCTGGTGTTTGAACCAGAATAGATCTTCGGGGGGAAAACTATTCTGAGGGGGGAAGATCTATTCTGGCGTAAATCAGAATAAATCTTCCGGGGGGAAGATCTATTCTAGAGCCCACCAAAATAAATCTTCCGGGGGGAAGATCTATTCTAGGGCGCACTAGAATAAATCTTCCGGTGGGAAGAAAAATAGGGGGGAAGATCTATTCTGCGACACCGGCATTCTTTTAGCGACAAAAGGAGGGAGGAAAGCAATATATAAAAAACACCAAAAAACAAAAAAAAAAAAAAAAATATAAAATATAAATTAATTAAATAAAACAACAAAACATAAAGAAATAAAAAACACAAAATAGCTCAGAACCACAACAAGAGAAAAAAAAAAAAAAATATTAAGGCAGGCCAGTTCACACAAAAACACAAAAAAAAAAACAAAAAGACAAAAACCTACCCACCACCACACAAAAACTAAAAGATAAACAAACTAAACTTTAAAACTTATATTTCAATAAACAGTAAACAAACCAGACCCCCATCCCAATTTTAAAAACATAAATACAGATTTTAAATTTTAGATTACCAATATTAGGATTTGTCTAGTTTATTTCGGTACTTACAACTAAGTTTTCATAATTAGCTATACGTAATCATCTAAAATGCACTCAAAAAAGGGGTTTTCTTTAATTTGATACCTTGATTGTAAAGATTGGTGCAGAGTTTCCCGTAAAAAAAAGCTTCAATTTTTTGCTAAAATTACGAAGTAAGTAAGTATGTATGTAAGTAAGTTTTTTCTACCAAAAAAACTATAGTATTTTACCGCATTCAATATCACAAAATCAATAACAATATTTTATAATAACAAAACAAAAACATGCGAGCCTGTCACGGTTTACCTGATCTTTAGAAAAAATTGATTTGCTAGAAAATGGTCCAAAGGCTTAGAATCTAAGCACTTAAATAAACCAATTATAAACTTTTCTTGAAACTTAACAGTGAAGGTCCTAAAACTTGCAGCTCTGATAAAGTGTTCCATTTGGAAACCACTTGGTTCCATTTGGAAAGTGTAGGCAAAAATATTGGCAAACCTAATCCCAATTTCGGCGGAGCATTTAACACTCAAAAACAATTTTGCAGCATTACACTATGTATCATTTTCACTATTTTTTCATTAAAAATGATCTAAAAAAGAATCCTAAGCAACTTTATTAAACAGATAATTCCTCACAAAGATATGAAAACAAAAAAATAAAATCACTTTAAAAAGAAAAAGTTTGAACCCCGTTTTTATCATTTTAACTAACAATTTTAACTAAAATTTTAACTAAAAATAGCTAACAAAATGTATTATTCTTATATGCTTTAGAAAGAACAAAATAAAGGCTATAAAACATATTTGATTGTGTTTATTAAAATTATAACTTGAGTTTTTGATAAAAAAAAATGTAAAGATCAAGTAAAAAATGGTGAATTTAAAATGAGCACTGAAATTAAAATCATTAGTTTTAAAATAAAAGAGAAAAACAAATTAGATCTTTTTTTTGTAAAAAATAAATTATTTTTATGTTTACTCAATAAAAAAATTTAAAAAAAATGTATTAACAAATGATAGAACCCAATAAGAGCACGCGAACTCAACTCACTGCTAACCGCTACAAGGCGCGTTCTTGCTCATATGGCGTAAAAGTTGTTTATCTTCGCCCCACAAATCACTGCCGTCACTTCCTATTTTTAGCGACAAAATGGAGGGTTTTTGTACGGAATATGCAATATATAAACAAATACTGCTCCAATCTTAACAATCAAGGTGTCAAATTAAAGTTTAAAGTAGTTTCTGTTTTTGAGTGCATTTTTGTAAATTTAATTTTTATACCTAGTGATCAATCTTTCACGTAGAGAATTGTCAAAAAAAAAACGCAATTTTGAAGGGTCATGTCTCCTGAACCACTGGAGATATTTGGATAAAAAAATTTTTGTAGGCTATTGGGGGCAGGGTTCCAGTTTTCACACAAAAAAATCAAAATCGAAGACAAAAAGTTTGATTCCGTACCGCACCTGTAATTAAAAGCTTATTATGAGAAGTCTTTTTTCTAAAACTTTTTTGGCTTCCATATTGTAGTAAACATTTGAATGAGACCAGTTCCGCCATTTTTTTAATGTGAAAGTCAGGATTTTAAATTTTTTTAAATTTTAGATTACCAATATTAGGATTTGTCTAGTTTATTTCGGTACTTACAACCAAGTTTTCAAAATTAGCTATACCTAATCATCTAAAAATTTAGTTTTTAAAATTGAATTTAATTAATTAAACGGATTTAATTTTTTTTCGTTTTTTTGGCTTTCCAAGGATGTTTTATTTCCTATTTACGACAGAAACTTCAGGCGATATTGTAGTTCAAATATAGCCGAAAAAGACAAAATCTAGATAAAAAGCCATTTTTACACCAAAATTTGGATATGATAATACAGTAAGATATTGTAATTTCTAAAACCACAATAATTACGCTATATTTAGATTAAAAATGCTGTAATTTTCATCAAATGCATATTATTTGATGCAAATATTATTATATAAAAATATTTTTAACTGACTATAATTTTTTTTAGATGTTTAAATTTAAATACTTAAATGAAATAAATTAAATTGTAATTGCATCAGCTTTACGCGTGGGATCTGATGTTTAACCTAAACAAATTATAATATTACAATAATCTAAATATTCTGGACAGTGTTTTGTACTGAGCATTGTACCGACGGGAAAGTAATGCTATGTACATTTTTAAAATTATAAATTAATATTCCATGCTCATGAATTCATTTTTTTATAAACCAATAAGAATATTTAGCAAAAACACTGCGTTATTATTTAAGATTTGCTTTTAGTATGTTTTCTTACCAAAAAGATTGGAAAAAAATTTAAAGAAAAATTAAAATTTGGTGACAGCTTGGAATTAGTGTGATTTCATTATGCTCTATTTTGAGAATAATCTTAAAAAAATGGAACCCTAAATTGACAAAATAATTCAGTTTTTGACAAAGCACTTCACATAACTGAGTAATAAAGTAGGCATAGGCAAACAAAAAAGTACGTGCAGCTGATTTTGGAAATATAAAAATATCTTTTTCTGCTACGTAGCTGGTTGAAAAATAAAAATATAGACCTAATTGTATATAAAAAATCAGTAGGTTTTTTTTTGTTTGCAACTTTTTTTAATTTTTTATATTGATGTGAAAGTTGTTTGCAGGCATGCATGCATGCTTATGCAATAGAAATAACTTTTAACTTTATATTCATAATTGTTATTCGGTTTAATACCCCGAAATTCCTCAAAGTTATGAGTTTTTTTAAATTTTAAAATTTATCTTTCTTGGTTTTTAATGTTTTTTTTAAATTTTTTTAAATTTTTAAAATTTTAATTGTTTTTTAAATTTTTTCACATTGGTTACTCATCTATTGAACCTTACAATGTAGCCCTTAAAAATAGTTTTTTAAAAGTTTTTTTAATAAAATAGTAACAGTTTTTTCTATAATAATAGCTGAAAATACACTTATTAGTGTAAATGAATTAATGTCAAACAGGCCTTAATGTCGGCCGCCGGCTGTTATGTTTGCTATGCGCATAGTAGTGAAATGAACTAGGTATTACCAAAAATATATAATATAACGAAAAATGTGCAATTCCTATATAAAAATGTACAAAAAAGTAGGCCATTATAATGAGCATCTCCATTTAAATGACACTCTCCATAATAATGGCATAATAGCCATTTTAATGCGGGAAAATATGCTGTTCTCCTAGGTTATTCTGCACAAATGTGCGTGGATCAATAAAATCATTTTATTTCATTTGGAGGATGCGCGCGAATTTAGTGTAAAGTGACGTAGGCGAACGGCATATTTTCCCGCATTAAAATGGCTACTATGCCATTATTATGGAGAGTGTCATTTAAATGGAGAGGCTCATTATAATGGCTTACTTTTCCCTACTTTTTTATATAGGAGTTGCACATTTTTCATTATATTATATATTTTTGGTATTACTACCTACTACGTACTAGATACGTACTACATACTACTACCAAAAATATATAATATACGGAAAAATGTGCAACTCCTATATAAAAAATTAAGTCAGAGTAGGCCATTATAATGAGCTTTTCTATTTAAACGGCACCCTCCATAATAATGGCATAGAAGCCATTTTAATTGGAAGGAATATGCCGTTTGCCTAGGTCATTTTACACTAAATGCGCGCGCATCCCCCAAATGAAATAAAATGTTTTTATTGATCCGCGCAAATCTGTGCAGAATAAAGTGGGCGAACTTCTGTTCCCCGCTATTTTCCCCGCATTAAAATAGCTACTGTGCCATTATAATGGAGGGTGCTATTTAAATGGAGAGGCTCATTATAATGGCCTACTATGACTTAATTTTTCATAAAGGAGTTGCACATTTTTTGGTATATTATATATTTTTGCTACTACTACATACTAAATAGATAAAATTACGATCTATCCAGCCGTACGCAACTCATTTCATAACTTTATGCAGGACAAAAATAACAGTCGGTGGTCGAAATTCAGACCTGACTGATTTCAAGTCAAAAATCCTACAAAATTATGATTTCTGGCAAAATTCACACAATAAAATGCTCATTTTTACACGACATCAATGATTACGTAATTAAGTTCATTGGCCAAAAATATAAAAAGCTGATTTTTAATATGAAACGCAGGTTTTCATTGAAAAAAGAACAGAATTTTTTAAACATACACCTGAAACAAAAAAAAATAAAAAATTTTATACATGCTTTAATGGTCTTTACAGACAACATAAAATATTTTGGTAAAAACCGTAAAAACAAAATATTTTAGTATTGAGTAAAAATTAAATGGAAATCATGACTTTACTGAAAAAAACCAGTAGTTTGATTTAAATGAATATTTCAGGATACTTTGAGGTGAAGACTATATTGTAATGCCGAACCTTAACAACCTACCGAAAACTGTTTTTCTATGGGACTTCAACTCCATCAAGGTTGCAGATCTGCAGCTTTCAAAATTTACACGAAAGATTCGGTAAGAAGAAAATATCGTCTTCTATTAAATTAAACTTTTATTAATTTATAGGTTAGTTCTTCAATAAGCATTTTTTACTGTACGAGAGAAGATACAAAAGAAAAAAAATAAAGTTTGAAAAAAATCGTAGTTTACTTAGTTTCTTTGGTTTAAACCTATACTTAGTTAAAATTGTTACATGATGATATGCTTCACTATGTTGAAGGGCTTTAATATATCAGTTTGTGCTAACAAATTTTTAGGTTTTTTGATTAAGCATCGCAATAGTTAGAAATCATCACTCAAATAATATTTTTGTGAACGATGATTTTGAGTTAGAAAAAATAAAGTTAAAATTTGTGCTTTGAAACTTATTTTAAACTTAAATATGATTTTTTAATGTTTTGATTGTAAAACTATTTAAAATTAAAAAATTAATTTTAGAAATTCCATTTCAAACTTTTAAAAATTGAGAATCAAGCGCACTAGCAGCCCTGTACCTACGAGCAAAAATTACCAAAAACAAACAGCCAAAAGCAGCAAACTAACAATTACCAAAAATGCTTTTGCTTTCGTAATATTAGGAAGTATTTATAAAATTTTGAAGAAGAAGGGTCGAAATTTAAAACCAATGAAAATTTAAAATATTTGAAACAGTAAAATGTACTAAAGATTAATTCCATCAGGGTGAAAATAGCAGAGTGTTCAGGTAATCACTCTTTCTTTAAGTAGCACTTGCAGAGAAACATGTGAAACAACTAAATAGCAATGGGTTGCATATAGTGTTGTAAAAAGTTACTTTTACTTTTACTTAAAGTAATAAAAGTATTGGATTTTGGATTACTTTTACTTTTACTTTTACTCGACTTTTGAAATTTCAATTACTTTTACTTTTACTCTTACTCGACTTTTGAAATTTCAAATACTTTTACTTTTACTCTTATTCGTATTTTTTCTAGCAAATACTTAAATTAATTTAAGTAAAAATTTAAGTAATTTTAATGGGTAAGATTCTGATATGAGCTTGTTGTAAAGTGAATGGCTAAATATAATTTTTTAAGCCGCTAATACGATAAAACCATTTTTTTTGACTAAAAATGTTATTAAAATGACAATTTATACATAAAATAAGCAAAAATCTTTAGAACGCAGCTATAGCTCCAATTACCGGTGTTTTTCTTCGTTTCAAAATTACTTTTATTATCTTTTACTCTTACTTTTACTTGAAAAAAATTGGTCTTACTTTTTACTTTTACTTTACTTAAATACAATTTTGACAATTACTTTTACTTTTACTTTACTTAAATTAAAAAATCACAAATTACTTTTACTCTTACCTTACTTAAATTAAAATTTTTCGAATTACTTTTATTTTTACTTAAAATAATCCAAATTCAATACTTTTTACAACACTAGTTGCATAACCATTGGTAGCTTTTTAAAAATTTTCTTTGCTCGCGCGTTAATTCATTATTTCTGCCTGGTGGAGAGCGGTTACTTCTTAACTTCAGCCTGGAAGTCTTTAGTTTTAGTTCCTCGTTGTTTCTTAATTTTCCTCCTACATATGATTGGTGCTGTTGTCATTGTACCCTCTACCAACACTATAAACCCTTATTCAGCTCTAACTTTTTAAAAAGTGCCTTCCTTTTTATGTTTCGCAATAGGCTCAGTGTTATTGGTTTAAACTCTAAAAAACGTTATTTTAAAATAACTTAAATTATGAAAAGCAATATGAAAATAATTTTAATCGTTAAGTTATGCAAAGTTGTAAGTCATAAGTTTAACAATATCTTCAAAATATAAAATTCTAAAAGCTTATGTATGTTCTTAATTATCAAGTAATACTTAGCACAAAAATACATTTTTTTATGAAGAAATTTTCTTATAACTTTCTTATTTTCTATCTTGTGTCAGATTTCTGCTACCAACTTTGTTTTTTCTTTACTTAATAGTTTTTAGTTTTTTGAAATATGAAAGAAGCCTTATCTAAAGGCAAACCCAAGAATAATAAATGGGGATAGTATGATAAAAAATCAAAATGTTTACGTTTATTGGTATTTCTAAGGACCAGTAAGTTAAAAATTTGGGTTATTATAAATTTATAATTATAAATTATAATAAATGGCAGTTTTGATTGTTTATCATGTAAGCTCAGTTTTTAATTAGTACACAACTGCACCACACACTTTGATTGCCTTTAACGCTTTTGTCTGTTTTTGCACATCGTCTACTTTTTAACTTTTTAGCCAAGCCATTTAAATTTTTTTGAGCAATCAAATTACTTGAGGGAACCTTTTTGTACTTTTTAATGATTATTAAATAATGTTTTCTTGCGCGAGCAGAGCAGTGCGTGGAAGATGTTCTCCCTGGATTACAAGTCGAAAAACATTTATCGTGTATTTTACGAAAAATAGGCAGCGATTTGAAAAATGAGAATTTACAAAAGTTTTTTGAGTCTAAAAATATAAATGAATAAAACAATGGAAATTACAAAAATTAATAATATTCTGCTTAGATAGGCCATTTAACGCGATTGATTGATTTATTGCGCCTACAAAACTTACAGTAACAAACTATAGTAGACAAATAAACTACAGTTTGTTTAACAATAATTAAGACTGGAAAAAATTTTAGGTAAACATATCTCGCTAATGGTACGATTCATTGTACAAAAGTTTTATTAGTGATTCGAATTTAATGTTAGCTATACACTAGTATAAATATTCTCTAAATGAATCGTACCGTTATCGAGATATGCTCACCTATATTTCTTTGTATCATTTTTAAACAGATTTTAGTATGTACTAATGACAAAATTAAATACTTTAACTGTTGTAAAACAAGACAAGAAAGAACTAAAAAATATTGTAACTTTGTGATTTTAAAGGAGTAAAATACATGTTTAATTTTAAAGAAGTAAAATATATTAAAAAACTAAGTATATAGTCGAACATTCTCTATGTTTTATATTCTTTAAAAAAATATATTTTTACCACTTTATAAATTCCAATTTTGCAACAATTTCAAGTTAATTATAAAGGCAAAGCAAACGTGTGTGGTGCAGTTGTGTACTAATTAAAATTGAGCTTACATGATAAACAATCAAAACTGCCATTTATTATAATTTATAATTATAAATTTATAATAACCCAAATTTTTAACTTACTGGTCCTTAGAAATAACAATAAACGTAAACATTTTGATTTTTATCATACTATCCCCATTTATTATTCTTGGGTTTACCTTTAAGATAAGGCTTTTTATCATATTTCAAAAAACTAAAAACTATTAATAAAGAAAAAGACGGAAAGTTGGTAGCACAGAATATCTGACACAAGATAGAAAATAAGAAAGTTATAAGAAAATTTCTTCATAAAAAAAATGTTATTTTTGTGCTAAGGTATTACTTGATAATTAAGAACATACATAAGCTTTTAGAATTTTTATATTTTGAAGATATTGTTAAACTTATGACTTACAACTTTGCATAACTTAACGATTAAAATTATTTTTCATATTGCTTTTCATAATTTAAGTTATTTTAAAATAACGTTTTTTAGAGGTTCCAACCGAATAACACTAGGAGCCTATTACGAAACATAAAAAAGGAAGGCACTTTTTAAAAAGTTATAGCTGAATAAGGGTTTATATTGTTGGTATAAGGTACAAAGACAAGCAGCACCAATCATATGTAGGAGGAAAGTAAGAAACAACGAGGAACTAAAACTAAAGACTTCCAGGCTGAAAGTTAAGAAGTAACCGCTCTCCCCCCACCAGGCAGAAATAATGAATTAACGCGCGAGCAAAAGAAAATTTTTAAAAAGCTACCAATGGTTATGCAACTAGTGTAGTAAAAAGTATTGACTTTGGATTATTTTAAGTAAAAGTTAAAGTAATTTGAAAAAAATTAATTTAAGTAAAGTAAAAATAAAATTAAGTTGTGATTTTTAATTTAATTAAAGTAAAAGTAAAAGTAATGGTCAAAATTTTTTTTTAAGTAAAGTAAAAGTAAGCCCTATTTTTTTAAGTAAAAGTAAGAGTAAAAGTATAATAAAAGTAATTTTGAAACGAAGAAAAACACTGGTTTTTGGAGCTCCAGAGCTCCGTTCTAATTATATGTGCAAATTATCATTTTAATAAGTGTTTTGGTCAAAATAAATGGGTTTAGCGTGCTAGCGGTTAAAAAAATTTCTTCTGCCATTCGCTTTACAACAAGCCCATAGGGAATCTACCTATTGAAATAATTTAAATTTTACTTAAATTAATTTAAGTATTTCAGTGGAAAATTCTAGTAGAAGTAAAAGTATTTAAAATTTTAAAAGTCGAGTAAGATTAAAAGTAAAAGTAATTGAAATTTTAAAAGTCGAGTAAAAGTAAAAGTAATCCAAAATCCGTTACTTTTATTACTTTAGGTAAAAGTAAAGAAACTTTTTACAACACTATATGCAACCCATTGCTATTTAGTTGTTTCACATGTTTTTCTGCAAGTGCTATTTAAAGAAAGAGTGATTACCTGAACACTCTGCTATTTTCACCCTGATGGAATTAATCTTTAGTACATTTTACTGTTTCAAATATTTTAAATTTTTATTGGTTTTAAATTTCGACCCTTCTTCTTCAAAATTTTATAAATACTTCCTAGTATTCGAAAGCAAAAGCATTTTTGGTAATTGTTAGTTTGCTGCTTTTGGCTGTTTTTTTTTTGGTAATTTTTGCTCGTAGGTACAGGGCTGCTAGTGCGCTTGATTCTCAATTTTTAAAAGTTTGAAATGGAATTCTCTAAAATTAATTTTTTAATTTTAAATAGTTTTACAATCAAAACATTAAAAAATCATATTTAAGTTTAAAATAAGTTTCAAAGCACAAATTTTAACTTTTTTTTTTCTAACTCAAAATCATCGTTCACAAAATTATTATTTTGAGTGATGATTTCTAACTATTGCGATGCTTAATCAAAAAACCTAAAAATTTGTTAGCACAAACTGATATATTAAAGCCCTTCAACATAGTGAAGCATATCATTCATGTAACAATCTTAACTAATTATAGGTTTAAACCAAAGAAACTAAGTAAACTACGATTTTTTCAAACTTTATTTTTTTTCTTTTGTATCTTTCTCTCGTACAGTAAAAAATGCTTATGAAAACTAACCTATAAATTTAGATAAAAGTTTAATTTAATAGAAGACAATATTTTCTTCTTCAAATTGTGTAAACTGAAAGCTGGGCACCAACCTTGATGGAGTTGAAATTGCCAATCAACAGTAGGTAATTTTAGGCATTACAATATAGTCTTCACCTCAAAATTGCTCCTGAAATATTCATTTCATATTGGTTTTTTTCAGTAAAAGTCATGATTTCCATTTTAATTTTTACTCAAATCTCGAATATTTGTTTTACAGTTTTTACCAAAATATTTTCTGCTCTATATTAAACCATTAAAGTAACTGTAACTTTTTTGTTCTACGGTTGTATGTTGTAAAATTATGTTATTTTCAATAAAAGATACTTGCACTATATTCAAAAAAGTCGGCTTTTATGTTTTGGCCAATGGATTTTGAGTTCACTGATCATGCATGCATAGTCTAAAAATCAACGTTTATATGTGATCTTTACAGAATAACGTTTATAAGATTTTTAACTAGGAAGATGATCACATAAACTGAACCACAACTGTATTTGTATACATGAAGTTATAAAAGATGAAATTGTTCACTGGATGAATAATTCATTTTGTATCTTCGGCATATATGATTGGTGGCGAAAATCATGCAACTATTACAAAATATGAAGCGTTTTGAAAAATTAAGTCATGGTCGGCCATTATAATGAGCCTCTCCATTACAATGGCGCCGTTCATCTAGTGGCAGTAGCTATTTTAATGGGGAAAATGTAACAGAAACAAAAGCGCACTTGCTATCACGATATACAAAATCAAATGGAGAACGTTTGTTGGTAAATGCACACGCATCATGTCAATGGTACAAACGGGCATATCCTGCAATTGAAAATGGTTATATAGCCATTGCTATGAACACGTTGATGAAGCGCATTATGACTACTATGACTACAATTATTTATATAAAAAGTACATTTTAATTACTATATATTTTAATTAATAAGGTATAGTATAGTCATCATAATAGTAATACCAAAAATATATAATATAATGAAAAATGTGCAAACTCCTCTGATGGAAAAATTACGGGAAAAAGTGCAAGCCATTATAATGAGCCTCTCCATTTAAATGACACTCTCCATAATAATGGCATAGTAGCCATTTTAATGCGGGAAAATATGCTTCGCCTACGTCACTTTACACTAAATTCGCGCGCATCCTCCAAATGAAATAAAATGATTTTGTTGATCCACGCACATTTGTGCAGAATAACCTAGGAGAACAGCATATTTTCCCCGCATTAAAATGGCTATTATTGTCATTATTATGGAGAGTGTCATTTAAATGGAGATGCTCATTATAATGGCCTACTTTTTTGTACATTTTTATATAGGATTTCCCACATACATTACCTGTATATTTTTTGGTAATACCTAGTTCATTTCACTACTATCGCATGGCAAACATAACAGCCGGGCAGCCGACATTAAGGCCTGTAGACATTAATTCGTTTTACAGCTAATCAGTGTTATTTAGCTATTATTATAAGAACAA